>SNQN01004850.1:16247-48615 GCA_008642245.1 Bassia scoparia | reverse complement strand
TTTTGTTATTAATTGTTGATTAACGTTCCTTTTTAATTGATTAAATTCTCTTTTTTAATTGATTAATGTTTTTTTTTGTAATACATTGAGCATTATAAATAAATTAATATTAAAAAATCAAAAAACAAATTGGGTATTTAATTAAAAAAGTATAATCTTCAAATGGAGAAGATGACACTCCAACTCTCCAAGCTTCAAAACAATGAAATTCAATTTTTTTTTTATTTGTGATTGTAATTGTAATTATAATTTTTTAAACATTGACCAATCTATTTTATTAACCGCACCTTTTCTTCATTGTAAACAATTTTTATTTTGGAGAAGTTTCCATTTATATTTTGTTCTCAAACATGAGTTAGAAATATACTACAGAGTATTATGTTTGCTCGTGCTGTGAATTTGAATTTATTGAATAACAATTTGGCAAGTTTATAGACGCTTACATTTTATTTGATGAGGTGTAATAATATATAATAATATATATTATATAATATTATATATATATAGGAATAGGATCATGTGAAACACAAACTTAGGTGAAAACTAAAAAACTTTTAATCTGACCGTAGATTTGAGAGATGACGGTTCACGATTTAATCTATGATAACTTGTATTATTTACTAATTGCTCGTGTAACGAGTACAATGAAAGAACTTACACAAGATTCTTGCCAAATTATCCACGTTTCCCTTTGTAAATGCACCCACTTCACAACATTGTACAAAAAATTTTCTTTTGGATAAGTGACTGTAATTCCTATTTATCTTAGAATGTTGGAGTAACGTCTAGATCATAGATTTCTCTTGTGTTAGCCACACTTGCCACTGTCTGCTATAGTCACTACCCCATATAGCCCCATGTAAAACAACATGTCAAAATCCCCATCTATTTTGGTTTGTCCACTGTGTCTTATGCATGGGAAAAACCCGTGACATATAAACGATATAAGTGATTTATATTTCTATCATGGTAGTAGCTTACTTGACTAGCTAAAATAATTATTATAATTAATAACTTCAATATTATTAATAAACTACTTAACTTAGTAGATATATATGTATCATTTAAGATATACCTTTCATATATTCTCACTATATAATAATATATATATATAAATATAAGCTAGAATTAACAGTCAATTTATTGATAAAAAAGGAAATATTAATCAGTCGATGAACAAAAAAGACACATCAATAGCAATCAATATAATAATTTAATTACTGTGTAATTCATATAAGAATCAATTGGATATATCTAAGTTAATACAATGGCAAAAGAAAAGTCAATGCGTGAAAAATAAACTTTTCTCCATTTTTAAACTATGCTTTTCGACCACTAAAATATGTTTGTAGGAATTAATAACTATTTGATTTTTTTTTTCCTTGCATTTTTCGTTTTTGGTGGAATTTTTTGTTATTTTATTTTTAATTTTTTTTTGGTGTATATATATAACCACAGTCCACAAGCTAAGGGCGGAGACCTTCCCACAATATATAAGGCCATAACGGCACGATATATATTTTTGGATAAAAGAACAAGAACAATGAGAACAGATGCACAAATAATATGACATTTCCTTAACCCATCTATTATTAATCTACCCTTCTATTATTAATCTATCCCTAATTGAATGTGAATTATTGCTTTAATAATTAAATGTATTCATATGTTCCTTTGATCTTAATAAATACCAAGCTACATTCACAATTTTATGTTAAAGACTTAAGAGCCACTACTATACAACTTCATTTCTTAATAAGARATCTTGGCAGAGAAGATGCATTTTTATCTCCTTTTGTTGTTGTGGTCTATTCTCATTATTGATGGGGCCTTACATACACACGGATTGTCCTATCGTTTTGTTGTAAGTGTTTTGATATCAATTAGAATGAAACTGCTCACCTTAAAATAATGTATGTGTGTAACTATGTGTCTTGACTTACTGCTTTGGCTCTACATTTTATACATGTAATTATGTAAACAAACACATATATGAGCAACACTTCCATATATTCTGGCCGTATTCATGTCAATGTCTCGATCTGATGGTAGCAATGTGTAATATGGATGTAGGTGAAAGAAGCAACATACACTAGACTCTGTGGAACAAAGCCCATTCTTACTGTCAATGGGCAATTTCCGGGACCAACCATTTATGCACGCAAAGGTGACACGGTTATAGTCCAACTTATCAACCAAAGCAAATATAACATCTCTATGCACTGGTATGACATTTTCATTTTCTAGCTAAAATAAAATTAAGGAATTTTTGTCAACAACTGTCCATTTTTTGTCCAACTTTGCAAACAACTACCCACTTTTTTATTTTTTCAAACAACTATCCACTTTTTTTATAACTTGTTTGTGAATCACGACCCATGATGGGTTTCTGTTGAACAAAACCACTTTAGTCACTCGTGGGCCCCACAACTTCTAGTTTTCAGGCAACCCCCTCCCCGGAATCAATGAAATGACCAAAATACCCCCACTTTACTTTTTTTCTATTTTTTTCCCTTTCCTTTTCTTTCTATTTCCTTCTATTTTACTCACCAGCTCTACCTAATTTGTTTGCTCCATTTATTTTTCTTCTTCTCAAACTGACTTCGTATTACTCTCACCCTCCTTCTTCCTTTACTTTCATTCTCTCTCCTCTGTTCTTTCTTCCCTTCTCTCTTTTTAGCATTTTACCTCCTCTGTTCTTCCAAAGCAAACTAAAACCACAAAACAAAATTTTAAAAATAAAATAAAATGCAGTACATCRTCTTCCTACTTTGGATGCAAAAGACCCTGCTTAGAACACTACCTCGGCCTCAAATTCACTACTCGTACTTGCTTGAATGTATATGCTTTTCTTAATTTTCATAATTTGTCACTCATCACTCTTCCAAGTTCTCACCTTCAATTATTATCCAAAAACATTCAACTTCATAAACCAAAGGTTTCTAACCAACTCAACAACGGCGGATGACAACAACAAGAAGATAAAGCGATACATCAGAAGCAATTGACGTCACCCCGATTGAAGTCCAGTGTTCAAGCCCTAATTGCTAAGCACGAAGCAATTAGCGTCACCCAGATTAAAATTCAGTGCTCTTATAAATTATCAAAAATTCAATGTTTATTATAATAAGTTCAGGTTTACATTTAATTGGAGTGATAGGAATGATGAAGATAGATGAAGCAAAAGTCAGAAGAAATATGGAAGAAAAGAAATGAAAAAGTAAATAGGGAGTTGGGTGGGTGAGAGAATCAAAGAGGGAAATAAAGTGGGGGGTATTTTGGTCATTTCATTTATTCCAGGGAGGGSGTTGCCTGAAAACTGGAAGTTATGGGGCCCACGAGTGACTCAAGAGGTTTTGTTCAACAGAAATCACCATGGGTCGTGGTTTACAAACAAGTTATAAAAAAGTGGGTAATTGTTTGCAAAGTTGGACAAAAAGTAAGTAGTTGTTGACAAAAATTCCTAAAATTWAACCCTTAGCTTGTTAGTTATGTTTCTTTGGTGGTCTTAATTATAAAAGACCACCAAAGTCATTGAAAGTCAAGACAATTTTATCACTTTTTAAAAATATTTGTACATGACCACCAGTTTAAATATTTTATCACTTTTTTCTAGTTATAGCCMTTATATACAAGTAGATATTTTCCAATTTTTATCTCATTTTCTCTTACTGTTGTTATCATTCTCTCTTTTATCCATTCGACTTTGAAAATCTCCAATGAAAACTTACATGTCTTTTGRTTTCATCACGAATAGATTGAACGTAACCAATAATTAATAATAAACAACTTTTTTGGATTTAGTCTTTTTACCCAAACAATTTAAAACATATAAGATTTAAATTTAAATTACACATGAATAATTGATTTTCATTTATTAACGAATTTTTTTAAATTGTCATATTGTACTCCGTATTAGATTTAATTACATGTTCGTGTTCAATCTTATGAAGCACCAAGCACATATACTCCGTAGTACATATACATTCAACATAAGAGTTGGTCGAACTCTAACATCATAAGATGAATTCAAAAATATCAACATCACATAAGATAAACGTATATTTTAATATTATTGTTGTGATATAATATATTAAAAAAAAGAAATAAATACTCTCGGTAATTYAGCTTTATACATACTTACCCCATTTATTTTATTTTTTTACCGTTGGATGTGATTTCAAAATATAAAAAGAGGAAATCAACAAATAGAATAGAGGAAAAACATGTACTCCTTATGTTGTTCAAAAAGCTAGAAATTAAATACTGCAAGTAATTTATTACAACTTCTAAGAATAAAATTAAAAATGCTAAAAATATGCACAAAACACACATATATAACATATAGCATGTACTCCCTTCGTTCTACAAAATTTCTATCACTTCCCTCGTATGAATATATGTTTCATGAAGTTCCTACCATTCTCACTTTGTTAAATTTTAGGAAATCTAATATTGATTTTTTKATCATGGTGATCCATTATGTCATGTGGAATCCACCATATACCACTTGCTCAATACCATGTGCATTAAACAATACTCGATCCCTCCGTTTTTTATTAGTTGTTTCATTTTTCATTTTSGGACGTTTTCAATTAKTTATTCCAAATCAATCTAAAAATAACTTTTTTACTATTTACATACTTTATTTACTCTAACAATAATGAATTACTCCTTTCTAGAGTCAACTTTCATTACTTTAATCACTCTATATTCACCCAAAATTACTTTTTTCACAAAAAATTCTTTCACACATTTACTCTTTTACCTAACTTACTCGACTTTTTTAATTAACTTACTCATCTATTTTATCTAACTCAATCAACTCTTAAACACCGTGCCAAATTGGTATCGAACATCTAATAAAAAACGAAGGGAGTACAATTTATTTGTTTCTCTCTTTAATATAAATCTACTTTTTAACCTCACTTCTCATATTATATTAATTTTCATATTTTAGACCTAAATAGTGTATGACAATACAGTTTTTCGTGGAACAGAGGCAGTATTACTATTGCACAAAAAAATCAAATAAAAATTTCTTCTATGCACAAACTTTGTACATTGAAAGTTTATTTATATCAAATAAATAAATAAATATCTAACTACGTTAGTTATGACTTTAAAACCTTACGAATATGCCCTAAAATCAGACTACTCACTTAGTATATTTGGTTATGACTTTAAAACATTATGATATAGATATGTCAAAAAAATAAACAAGTGATTCAAATTTTATTGGACTTTAATTTCATTCAGATTTTGAGTTTTACACTAGAACTCGAAATCTGATAATATTGTTTGTTACAAATAATTCTTTGGTAGGCATGGTGTAAAACAACCAAGGAATCCATGGTCAGACGGACCAGCGTACATAACTCAGTGTCCGGTAAAGCCAGGAGGAAATTTTACACAAACTGTGCTCTTATCGGACGAGGAAGGAACTCTGTGGTGGCATGCTCATAGTGATTGGTCTAGAGCAACCGTCTATGGAGCTTTAATAATCTATCCGAAACTTGGAACTCCTTATCCTTTTGCAAAGCCAGATGTTGAAGTGCCTATTCTACTAGGTGTTTATCTCTGCCATGTGCTCTAGCAAAATTTCACACCTGCTCATGTTTGGACGGGTTGTTGTTTTCTCGTACAAGTGATCTTTCCTTATTCTTTGTTTTCCCACCTAATACTAATACACCATATATACTGACTACTGTGGCTGTTTTTATTTTTGACCAGGAGAATGGTGGAAAAGGGATATCTTTGAGGTTTATACAGATTCTGGTGCCACCGGAGGAGTACCAAATGTTTCAGATGCTTTCACCATTAATGGTCAACCTGGGGACTTGTACCCATGTTCTAATGAAGGTTTGTGCATTTCTTAAGCAATTTTGGGTTTGTTATATGAATTTCCTCATTTCTCTATTCAAYTATCATGCAATATTATCATGAGCTAATATTATATCAAGTTTCCAGAAAACTTTCATTGGGCTGACAGCCTGAGACATCAGAATGAATGGTCATGTATGTATTYTTGCAGAGACATTCAAGCTGCACGTAAATCCCGGAGCAACAATTCTACTTCGCATAATCAATGCAGCATTGAACCAAATTTTGTTCTTTGCTATTGGAAAACATCCAATCACTGTTGTTGGCACAGATGCAAGCTACACCAAGCCCTTAGCTAGAGATTTCATATCAATAAGCCCGGGTCAAACCATGGATGTTGTTATTCAAGCTAACCAACACCCAGGTCGATATTATGTTGCTGCTAGAGCATACTCTAATGGYCCCCCTGTTATTCTGGATAACACGACAGCCACAGCAATTTTAGAGTATGATAACGGACTTTATTATGACGAGTCTTCATCATCTTCACCCCCATCCTTGCCTTATCTCCCGTATTACAATGACACTAATGCTTCTTATTCCTTCACCAGTAGCTTAAAAAGCTTAGGTAGTGAAATATATCCAGTAAATGTTCCTTTAAAGATTGATCACCAGATATTTTCTACTATATCAGTCAACGTGTTACCCTGCCCAGCTGACCGGACTTGTGAAGGTCCAAATGGGACTAAATTTGCTGCAAGCATGAACAATATAAGCTTTGTTCTTCCTGAAATTGACATTTTAAGGGCTTATTATTATCATATTAACGGTGTCTACGGGAGAAATTATCCAGATTATCCTCCTAGGATATTTGATTTCACTGCTGAATATCAAGATTTAGTTCTTGAAGTATCGAGCTTCAGTACACAAGTAAGGGCTTTGGAATATAATTCCACAGTAGAGATGACTTTTCAGGGCACCAGTTTGGTTGCTGGACTAGATCATCCCATACATCTTCACGGACATAGTTTCTATGTTGTGGGTTCCGGATTTGGAAATTTTGATAAAATAAAGGACCCGAGGAACTATAACATTATTGATCCCCCTCTGCAGAACACTATGATTGTGCCCATAAATGGCTGGACTACCATAAGATTCAGAGCAAACAACCCTGGTATGTTCTTGCTGTTTGTCTGAATTGCTAAATTTATTTGAACCTTGTTAGTCACGCATGCATGTTGAGCATATCTTTTCTAAGCTATCAAGCGCCTATATTAATGTCACATACCCATCAACCTTTTTCAGGAGTTTGGTATATGCATTGCCACTTTGAACGTCATATTACATGGGGCATGATGACTGCCTTCATAGTGAAGGACGGAAACGACCTTGAATCRCGAATGCTACCTCCGCCTTCAGACATGCCAMACTGCTGACGACACAGGCAGCCAAACTTCTATTAGCTTATAATCCTTGATTCGAAAACTTTTTTAATAATTAAAAGAAAAACTATTATTCAAATCTTGGGTTTGTGATTTGTGTGTCCAGAGTTACAAGTTATGCTTGCAACCTGTTTGCTATGTGCACACTAATTTATTGTCAATCCGTTATCACCTAATATTTGTGTTTGAATGGGTTTTTGGCAAGTATTTCACTCTTCCAGGCATAAATATCTATTCTAAAGATTGTTTTCTGAACAAAAACGCACAACATACATCTACAACTATACTTGAAACCTAAAACGTATTGAAAATACTAAGCATTTCTGTTACTAACTTACTATACCTCTGCTACTGCTAAGACAACAGGAAAAATTGAAAACTGCCAACATATAGCGACGTTTGAGTTGCTAGAGCTGTATCAGACATCGAAAACTCTGGTTGGCTAATGTTAGTTTAGCTGAATACTAGAAACTTAGAAAGGTGGACTGCCTCGAATTCAAAGACGTAATGGTTGGCTGAATGTATATAATATCTGTATATATCCAGACTCGTCATCAATACAAGATTAATCACATTACAATGCAATGTTTGACTTAGAATGTATGTCCCTTTGCTTTATACTACCAAGAAATTATTAACAAGTGCTGTAAAAACATAGACCAGTAGAACAGTTACTGAAAAACCATCCTAAGTTCTTCAGACATTTTTTCATTCTTGCCCTTCTAAATAGTTCGTAGTGTTTTCATAACCTGGTATTACATACAAGTACTGCTACCAGCATCACTCCGGAGAATGTCACTCAGACTTTTCTTCCTGAGAAAGTATCTCAAATTCTCAATGCTTCAATTTCTGTTAGAAATGAAAAGGATGTACATTGCGAGTAACTCACTTCCAGCAACCCATTTGATATAAAATTACTAGGGCTGCATTCTCTAAGGAGAAGTTAGAGGAGAAAATGATACTGACTGGGCACATATTCCAGTAATTTTTAGAGATCTAGTGCTACATGCATGAGCTGATCCACATCACTCAAGTACTTGGTTGAGTTGTATTCTTCGGCATCAAAGAGCTCTACCGAGTACGTTCTTCTAAGGGAAGGTTTTTGAGTTAACTTAGYAGATTCTTCGGTCTCACCTTTAAGRATCTGAACAACCTGCAACAAATGAATTTTAAAACAAATCCTTCAATATAGTCTATGATGAACAGAAAGCTTGCAATCTTAAGAAAATCTAGAAGTCTTGAATTCAGAATGGAATAAGCTGCAAAATGAGGCTACAAAGAAAACATATGAATTGTAGAAGAGAGTTAATTTGGGATCATGTGAGAGCTTAATAAAGACTTAAAGAGGTAGGGGAGACAGGAATGGTTCAAAACTTTTTATTTGTTTAATTTTTTACAAGTTAGGCGACTTAGGTCCAGTATTTTACTTGCCACCTTGATCAAGCAATGCAATTATGTCTTTCAACCTCTCCTAAAACTGCTTCTTAGTATCATCACATGTGTTCCTGAGTTTACAGAAAGGCATGACCATTTTGTCTAAATGTTTCAACTCTACAAGTTATATGTCTAGACTGTTGAATTAACAAGCAATAAGCAGCGAGATTATTATACCTGACTCATTTGTGGTCGTTCCATTGAGGACTGATGTATGCACATGTTGGCGGTCGTTGCTAGCAGATTTATTTGATCCTTGTCAATATCATCACCAAGATGTGGGTCAATCAATTCCTTCAATTTTTGCGTGTCAAGAAGAGGTTTTGCCTGTGATYAATTATTTGAAACGGCTTTCAACTGATCAGCCAAAGATTTTTTTCCGAAGAGTAAATAAAATAGGAAAATGAAAATTCTATATAACTTAATTACATATCGATATCGATCAGAGTCGTACCCACATCACAAGACTTTTCTGAGTATTATCAAGTGCCAATCGGCCAGTAATAAGTTCCAGCAACAGAACCCCATAGGCATAGACATCAGTTTTTTCATCCACTATGCCATGCATGAAGAACTCAGGAGGAAGGTAGCTGCAACCATAAATAATAAAGTCAATGACTCGAATACAGTGGACTCAAGACCACAGAGGTCATAAAATTGAATCTACAAACCCGAATGTCCCTTCGAATTTTGAAACAGTGTGATGAGTCCATTGATCTGGTAGCCACTTTGCTAGACCAAAATCAGAGATCTGCATCACAGTATTGAATATTGATTATAATTTGACAGCATACCAATTACATAGTTCAATTTACTATCCCATTTTAAGATTATATAATCAGATCTCAAAGTGAACTAAGATTAGCCAGGATAACTGTAGTGTTCTTTATCAAACACTCGTACAATTGGTTAAAAGATACCTGTGCTTCAAAATCCTCTGTAAGCAGTATGTTGGCGGACTTAATGTCCCTATGAATTATTCTTCGTTGACAACCTTCATGAAGGTAATTCAGGCCCTCAGCTGAACCCAAAGCAATTTTATATCTAATGTCCCATCCAAGTTTCTCCCTCGAACCTAAGAAGCGAGAGAAAACAGTCATTGGTTTGAATTTATTAATTAGGTAAATCAATTAGTAAATAGTTATAGCTGTTAGTACAAACCACGGAGAAGGGATTCTAAACTTCCATTAGGTGACAAATCAAGGACAAGGTACATTCCCCCTTCCACACCATATCCAACAACTTTAGCAATGTTTGGGTGATTGACATGCACTATTATGCCAAGCTCAGATAGGAAGTCTGCAGCCATCTCTTCGGGGTGACCCTTGTTAAGCCTCTTTACAGCTACAAGATGTCCATTTGGAAGAACTCCCTTATATACCTCAGCATAACCTCCTTCCCCAATTTTATTTGCTGCCCACAGAGAGGAGGGGGAATGCATGATAATAATATAATATTAGCACATAAGTATATAAAAAAGTAAACACTGCAAGCCTGCAACATAGTTACCACATATAGAGAATAGAGTATGGAGTTATTCATCATAGTTGGATTTTAAATTTTCTTACCACAAAAGTAGTTCAAAAATTGAAAGCAGCACATTGTAACTTATTAACTTACATCATTGCATAAGGATTCGGTTAAAATGGGCAAAAACAGAGAAGGAATGTGTCATCAATATTACCTCCGTCAAAAATATTTGTGGCATCATGAAGYTCTTTTAGAGAGAAGCTTTTCCAAGAAGGCTTGAAGAAGCACATCCCACTCTCTAAAGTAGGTAATATTGGCATCATGCTATCCCTTGCACTCCTACTTTTTCGCCTTGTGAGCTTTGGCAGAGCCAAAGGATGGAAAGTCTGAAATCGCTTAGGTCCCTTTTTCAACATGTGAATGAAACCACGCCAGTGTGAATTCTGTCCACCTGAGTGCTCTGACTCTGAGGTGCTTACTGTTTCCGACTCTGAAAAATCCTCAGATTCGTCTCTGAATGAATGATCATCTATTGCAGCCTCTGTCATCTCAAGTGTTTCGCTCTCTGAAGAGTATGTAGTGTCTAACTTAAAAAGCACTTGTATCAATATTGCATAAGAATAATTTGAATTTATGATCATCATTGATTATGAAAGTTCGCAAAGTATTGTCTTACCATTAGCAGAAGTAAATGGATCTGAGAACCCAGATATTCTTCTAGTCCTGCGAAACACATCCCTCTCTTGAGCCTCATCCAGTACTGAAGTGTTACCAGAATTGTTGCTGCTGTCACCATGTAAATGAATGTATTAGCTGATTCGTAAGTGAATTATTATAAGCATTGAGGTACAAGTTTTGTACAAGCTTCGAAGCCCAAAGTAAACTACTTTTTATTTTACAGGGAACAGATTCTAAGCTTGTTATATAAATCCCAGACATCATAAAAGTCACACTACTTCAACGGCCCATTGGTAAGTGGTAATTAAAATTCTAGATATTAAAATATGCTTCATATCATCCCCAAAAACAGTACAAACTAACGAAGAAATTACAGATGATCCGTCTAACTACTATATTTGTTATTGGAATCATGCGTTCTTTTAATGCTAGTCTTTATACATTAGGAGACATGTAATCAAATATGTTCCCTAATTAATCCTCATCTATATACTGAGCACTAGAAGAGGGCMCTTTTTATTCTTTGATGCTAATTGCACCAATGTACAACATTGCATTTCTTTTCTGTTATATTATACATGAATCTGACACAAGCTTATACATAAAAGCACAACATACACCTAATCTCTTCTCTAACATGACTTCGTCTCCAATTCCGAGAAATATTACAGAAAATCATGCAACCAATCTCCTAGATTACAAACATCAATCCGAGGTCCTTAATTCTACGATGACATGCTTTAAAATATATATATATATATATAACTATATATATATATATAATATAAATATATAAACATATTATATTCTAAACATTCGATCATATGTTGTTGATCATGCATTCATGTCAGAATCTGAAGAACAGGATAAAAATTAAACTAAAGAGAAAGMAAGAAAATAGCACCCAAATTCAAAACACACATAACATACAAGTAATAATTACCATTTCTGCCTTCCCCAGTAGAACATTTAACCAAAAAATTCTGAAGATTACCGGACAACAAATGAAATTTGATTATTTTGGTGTCACATTAAATTCTGAAGATTCTACAATTACACAAAACCCATCATCATGTCACAAAAAACAAATTTAAGAAATATATTAATTTTCATTTTCATTATTTCACAAAAACCCTAAAGTCAATATAACAAAATTTACTAAAATAAGATTAAAGAAAAGTATATTCTTCGTATACATGAAAAAAAAAAAAAAAACATTACCTAAGAGGTACATTAGGTGCAGAAACATGCTCCATTAAAATCTACAGAATCCAGAAAATGAAGATGGTTTTGCTATATTTTGCAGAGAGAGGAACAAGAAAARTGGAGAAAATTATGAAGTAAAATCTTAGAGAGAGAAAATTGTGGATTACCCTAATCTTTTTCTTATAAACTTTGTTTCCAAAATTTTGTGCGAAAAAATGGGATAATATTTTTGTTAAATTTGGAATACATGGTAATTAATTATAATAATACGAAGTTTTTTGTTTAAATAATAGGTGCATRTGTTGGTGATATAGTGAAGTAGTCATCATAGTGCAGATTATTTGGGTGACGAAAAGATTATATATCCGTAATCGAATGTTGTTTTTGTTTTAAAATTGAAGATGGGAACCAATCAAAGATACTTTATGATTCGTTGTAAAGATGGTTGACGGCACGAAATCAAGGTTGTGAGGCCTGCACAAATATCATGTACAAAGCCTATACAACTATACAAGCCTTAGTTGTGTTTTGTCTAGTACATGTATTATTCAACGTTGCCAAGGGAACAATTACTAATTMTTTTTCCATTTGGATGTTTGGTTAATTTTATACWACCCCGTTCCACTAAATTCATGCCATAAACACTATTCATTAGTAGTGAGAATGTTATAAATTGTGAGAGTTTTATAAATTTCCGTCAACATATAAGAATGAATATAATCAAGTGGGCCTTGTTAGAAATATTTGAATCACTAGTTTRTTAAAATCCAATTTTATAATTTTTACTAATGTTCAATTAAAGATATTTGAGCATTGACAAATGTATAAAGTAGAAAACGACATGAATTTAATCAAACAGATGGAGTACTTTTTAATGTGGGCGCGATGTGTTAGGATCCCACCCAGACACGATGCGTGTTTAGTTCTATGAAAATTGTACTGTGTGCTAACATTAAATGTTTATATATATTTGGCATAATTTACTAACAACTAATTAGAAATGGACTCAATAGATTTTAATAACTATGATTTGGATATGAATTTATTTAAGTTTCAATTAGGGTCCGTTCGACATTGTTGTGATATTCTTTTCTAATTTATTGTTTTTAAAAGTCATGTGAAATGTAGTATAGAAAAGATAAAAAATTTCATAGACTTATTGGAAACATGATAATTCTAAAAACTGACAACAAAAAAGTCTAAACCACTTTTTGTGGTTTCGTGTTTTGTTTTCAAAGAAAACTGAAAAATTGAAAACGAAAAACGATACTGAACGACCCTTAAATTAATGTTTATTGGGTTTTTTTACCAATTAATTTTACTTCCTCCATTTACAAATATGTAGTCTTCAATTTTTAATTGGAAAAGGGTAGATTACGAAATTTATTTACGAAGCATTAAAATTTGATTAAGGATAAAACTATCATTTTCGGTGGACACCACCACCGACCCTTCCCTTTCTCTTATATAATAGAGATCACCTTATTTAGAAATTGACTGACATACCACTAAGATTTGGGGTATTAGTTCGATAGTCGTTTAGGACATCTCTAGTATAAAGGGAGGGGGAGGGGGAGGGGGCGGTGGTTGTGTCAACATGAAAATACCTTTCTACCCCACCTACTTTAAAAATAACATGAAATCATCATCAATACCATGAAAYAATTAGTCAATCAATTAGTTTCACGTACAACCTCCTCCCACCCCACCCCCTCAATTTAAAAAATTAACTTTTAAAAAAGATATCCTACATTTGGCAAATAGTATCAATTACCAACAAAAATCAAGGAAAATTAATAAAATTTGGAAAATAATTTATAAGTAAAAATTACTCATTACACATGATATATACATACAATTGAACCATTACAATAGCTTACAAAGAAAAAATCATTACAACACAAACCTTGAATCAAATCAGAAACTAGTCAACATCTTTTATACACAAATTTTCATAAGAGGCTTGCCACAAACTTTTTTTTTGTGTCGCCTGTTTTGTTTTGSGCTGCCCAACTTCAATAATAACAGAGTCCAATCCATTTATATAATGGGGTGAGTTAAACCATTATTTTTGTCCGTTACTTAATTTTATTTTGAATGTCATGCAAAACTACTTTCTTTCTCTTTGCACTACTACAAAAATTGAATAGAACACCATATTTAAGAGACCGGTGGTGTATTAAAACCGATCTCTTAAATTAAGAGACCGGATATTCATGAGAACCGGTCTCTTAAAGAGACCGGATATTTATAACACATCTTAAGTTGTGGTCATTTTGTTTTGTGGGCCCACAAGTTTAACTAAGAAATCTGATTTCAGGTAAAACCGGTCTCTTTGATTCTACTCGACCCAAAAACCAAACGTCACACCCACACATCTGCTCTCACTCATCCTTATCTCTCATCCTTACCATTATTAAATAAACACATCTCGCTCTCGAGCTGTTTTAAGACAATCCTAAGGATATGTCTGCAAAACATATCAAGGGTCAAAAGAGTCCTTTCCGCCATACTTTATTAACTGTCGTTATATACTCCCGTTTTCATATTTATTGACGACGTTACCTTTCGTTGTTGTTTGCATTTGATGCCTTTTTTACCGTGGTTTGTTTATCCTTTCGAACTGCTCTTTTTTTGGGGGTTGTCTTCTCCATTGACAATCGAGTTATTTTGTCCTCGAAGATCCTTCACTGCAGGTATGCTTCTTTTTTTCTGGTTTCTTTGTTGTTCATCGCATTTGAAATATTTGTTGATTATGGCRAGTAATTGTTAGGGTTTGGTGGTTTTCGTTTTTATTTTGAGTTGTAATTCGATGTCAGCTAATGGGTAATATTGTTTGTAATCTGTTGAAATAATTTGTTGGTTTGCTTGGAATGGAGCAATCAGAGTTGTTTTGCTTAATTGATTGCTGATGATCAGTCGTTATTCATAGTGATTTTCAATCTAATTGTAGGTTGTAATTGTAGCAAAGATGTTTTTTTGTTGATTTTTGTTTAAAATTTCAGTTGCTAGTGAATGATGGTTGGTTTGTTATGYTGTTGGTTGCATTTGGAATCCTTTTTGAAGGCTTATTTCAGCATTTAAGCCATTTTTGGGTTGTGTCTGCTATTGATAKTATTTTAATGTAGGTGAACTGTGGTATCTAGCACCAGTACTCAAATGTGAGAATTTATGACGGTGATGTTTAATGTAAATAAATGGAGTCTTATCTTCAAATTAAGAGGATTCTTAGTTACCTTATATGTTTTGCCTGGTATTTCCAAAAATTGTATGTTTGATAGTGTGGGTAATTGTAACCGTATTCTRATACACATTGTTGTTTTGATGATGTTGGGTAATTCTAGTTGCAAAACCCTGGGATGGATACGAGCGATCATTCCTATTGTGTTCAGGGATCAAATGATGTTGATTTTAGTTGTTATCCTGAGATGTATGGTGTCTATAAGCGTGTTTCTAGTTGTAGTAAGGTAAGTGTTAAATAGCTCGTTTATTTCGAGTAGTTCAATGTTTGTATTGTTAAAAATCGTAGTAAGGTGATTATTGGTTAATTATGTTTTTATTCATGTGGTTGTTTTTGGAGCAGAGGAACGGGTTAGCTGATGATTATTGTCTTCATTCCGACCATAAGTAGCTTGTTGAATGAACAAGCAGTTTCATATAATGGTGTTATAACTGGATTTTATGATGTTGAGACTGATGTTGATGTTTGGAACCCATTTGTGTTGTAGATGTTATATCTTCGAAGGCGTAATTGTAAAGTCATCGGGAATGATTATCGTGTGAGGGGAATTGTCAATTGGTCGGAGTGAGTATTGTGTAAATGTATCGTAGTTCCATATAGTTGTGTTTATTTAATTCGTTAAACAAATTTCATTTATGATCACTGTAGTCATTATATTTCAATAATTATTGTTAAATTAAGTTGTTTTTTGTAAGGTGCTAAGTGAACCGTAAAAGTCGAGTCAATTTGTGAAAATTTGTGCGCATTTGACTCCAAACGTCGGGGCTGGGTGTGTAAAATGGGTTTTTGGGGGCAGTTGTGTTTAGGTGATTTGAAGGTGTGCCGTAAGATGTTTGTAGGTTATTTTGATGACCCGATTATTGTCCTGTGAAAGAGGCGTTGGGTGGTTCGGGAATGGCAAATGTTTTACGTCTGCTTGAATCATATAATGGGTTGTTTGCGTGTGCCTAATATGGGCGAAGCTGGATGTTCGCGAGTCGTCTCTGTAATGTTGTTGTCATTTTGCAACGTTGTTGGAGACTTTATAAGAAGTAGGAGTGAGTGGAGTCGTTTGTAGAGGAGAAACTCGGTCTTCGGTCTCTGAGTAAATCGTTGTCGCCCGAGTTGACTTTGCTTTAATTAGGCATCGTGCTGTAGGTTAAATCGTCTGAGTTTGCTAGAGTGTGGAGCGCCGGCTTAATGAGTTTCAAGATGTTGTTCCTTGTATTGATTCGCGGCGGTTGGTACGTGGGATTGTGTGTCCAAACAGCAGTCTAGTAGGGTTACTTGTCTGCAAAAGAGCTTTAGTCCAGTGTGTTCGTGCGATGTAGAGACAGATATGCTATGTGGACCTGTGGTTTGGGTAGCTGAAAGAAGTCTGTGATGCGTGTAAGTGTGAAACGGTTGCTTCAACCTTTGCTATGAAGGTCAGATATGCTGTCGCGGGTGTGGGGTTGTCTATGTTTGTAGCAGGTAAAGTTTTGAACTTGTTTTTTTTATCATGTGGGGTTATTTCTATGTTTTCTATGGTGTCAAACTTTTTTTTTATTTTTGGATGTTTCTTTGGTAGATATTTTTATCTGGATCGTCTGGACGATGTCCGAATTGGGGAGGCAGTCTTCCTCCGTGTTAAATTCTAAGAAACAATGATGACATTAGAAAAGCCGTGCGAGGTTGATTCGATTTGGTGATGATGGTGATTTGGCAAGAAGTTGGGGTAAGTTTGGAGAATTACAATAAATGTAATATTTTTTTATTAGTTTGGCTCTAGATAATTTCATTTAATTGTACTTGTTTGGTAGGGTGTTGGACTTGGGCTTATGGTGAAATGCATCCCATTAATCCGAGAGACTCCGAATGCCCTTCTGATGGCTAGACGATGGAATATTGCGGCTTGAAAGTTTTTAAATGTGGTTGTTTGTAATTTCGTGACAGTTTTGTTTTTATTAGTGTTATAATGCCTTGAAATTTGGTATTGATGTCACCGAACCTTAATATTGTTGGTCATTTGAGTGTAATTAGGCGTTTATTTTTTTTCATAATTTCGTAACATATTATTTCAGAATTATTTAAGAATTTAGCCAGTGTTTTACTTTCGTATTTATTAGTAGTTTGGTGCAAACCTTTAGTAGCGAGTGGTATTTTTGAACAATGACGATTTGTCAATTTGTGTAATTTTCCATTTATATTGAAAATGCTAAATTCATTGTTTAAATTTGGAAACTTTRATTAAAAATTAGGAAATRAGTGATCAAAAACATGATTTTATCAAATTTGGGAAATATATGTGTTTGTTTGTACAAAACGTACAACAATTGCTAAATGAATACTTTGGGTAGATGGTATATCCATTTCATTGGTTATGTAATAGTTTTGCGCCGAGGGAGGCTGTGAAATGTTGGCAATGTCTGTTATTAATTGAAGTATACTATACACTACCACACCTGCATTAATGTATCTCAAGTCTGAACATTTGAACCAAAATACTATTACATGGTTATAGTTGCCATTAACCATACACATACGAATACTTTAGAAATGTTAATATATTACAACCCTCCAAATAAAGTTAGGCATGAAATAGTTACTAAACAAAAGATCATAAGTAGTCTGAGATATTAGTCCTAGTCTGCATAGYCGGTTAGATGTTTAATTGAAGGTGGACGTTTCACGTGTCGCGCTGCAAAATACTTGAACTTCCTGAACTTCATCCTCCGTTGTGATTACTCGTCTTCGCTCTCCTCGTCCTCATTAGCAGCCTGAAAGTAATAATAACCAAGTTAGTTTTYKTAAAGTGATACAAACACGACTTGGGACTGATTATAGTAGTGTCACTAGGTGGTTAGGCATATAGTTTATCACATGAACGGATTAATTGAGTTAAGTGGTTGGAAGGTCATATTTTTAAAACCACATACCCTTATATCCTCGAGGAAGCGCATGGTATCAACCCCGGGGGGGACATCATCAGTTCGATTGAAGTGGTTRAGGATTCCCASAGCACYACTATGCCACCAGACAATGACAGTGTCTCATCAACTTCCCATTCCATGTTAATGTCAAGTTTGGTGAAAATACGACAAAAGTTTGCTTTCGGTACCCTTGTCTCTGTAACAATTATCACAAATGGATTTCGATTGTGGATGATGCTTTTTAGATTGGACTCCAGGGAGGGACGTGCAAAACCACGTGCATTCCAAACCACCAATGTCCTGTCTTGTGGTAGCAGTCCTAGTCCTCCTACTAGTGAAGGAGTGTACACAACCCACACATAAGTGTCAGTAGGGTCGTYTGGCTCAGACCAGTACCCAACACATAGACCAATTGATGACATGTTGGCTGCCACCTTCATAACCTGCATTGTTGGAATAATTGCCATGTAATTCTTGGGTGGACATAAAATGCTAAATCTGAGACAGTCCATGATATATTGGAAAAAATGAGTAAACCCTTTTACAAATATGTGTTGTTATTCATGCATATTTTGTGACTATTACAAATGTCTGTCCTTAGGAAGCATAGTTTTGGTTTATTATTTCAATTATAGTCTAACATGTTGATATCCATTTATTGAGTACTTAGTGTTTGTTGATCCCTTAATTGTCATTTGGCAATATTTTTTAAATTCATAATAATGTTCCATGATCAAAGTTGTCGTAAGAACAACAAAGCGGACAAACATTACTTCATACATTTCGTGCCTATAAAACTATAAAGTTGCCCTTCCTTCATGCAGTTGGTGCATATAAAACTATCAATTGTTGTCGATTTTGGGTAACATGGATTGTGAATTTGCCGAACCTTTTTATCAAAATAGTTTCAAGTAATAGGCTAACAATTGGGATATTTAGTGATGTGAGGTGAAAACCCTAGCTCATAAGGCCTAATCAATAGATTCATACCATCAATTTCACCTCCAATAATATATGACTCTTCATAGTGTGATCCGAATTTGTAACAATGAACCATTCACTTGCAATATTATTAAATCTCTTTTCCAGCCACTTTACTTTGTATCACTATTTTTTATATTTTTCATGCAAATCAGGATACCACATATATACARCTTGAAATTTAACATTTGTACAAATGACGTATTTTAACAGGACAAAGATATGAACACTTATAATAAACAACATTTTATAAATTTATAATAATTTTAACCAAGTATATCAACATTAATTTTGTACCTTGTCAAAAGCAAATCCTTCATGTTCATATAACCACAAACCTTGTTAGGGCATATCATTCAAATTTAATTTCAACTAAATGTTCCAGTTTGCAGTGTAGTTTTATTTTCCGGTAACATTTGGATTGTGAACGAAAACACCACAAATCAGCTACTAATTAATAAACTCACCTGAAGAGCATCGACGTTCGTGCGAATGTCGATCATAACGGGGAATCTCCAAGTGGAAAACTATCCCCTTGGAAGTCCAACACCGATGCAGGTCGTAAAACTCCTTATAGAACTCAAATTGGTGGGGGGGGACTCCAGGATTGTCTTCAATTATTGAAAAACCGTCTCTTGAGTTCAGGAAGTCGGTGGGCGACCACGCATGTCGGTCAGATTTGGTAAATGTCCGACGTGAGCCACACCGCCACCTTCTGTCATCATTAATTTGTCATGACATTCCATTTCTGCCTTTGGTGTCAGCACCATCTTCATCACTCGTCTCATTGAGAAAAACAGGTTATCTTCACTAGAAAATAATATTGGAAGGCAGCGAAATCAACTTCACTCTGTGTTGACTAAGAGGTGTATTGAATTTCAGTGAGGGTGTGTTGGAGGAACGGTAGAAGGGTTTCCAGGAGGTAAATGGCCATGGCTTTCTTGAAGCTGATGCTAGGTTTGGATTGTGTGAGGAGACGAAGGATCGGTTTTCGGACAGAGAGGAGAGAGAAATTGGGTTTTTTGTGTAGTTTATGATATTTATTGAACCAGATTGGGCCCTAACATGAACATGGGCCTGGAAGTCTAGTCTTTGTTTTTCTTTCATTTTCTTTTTTTTCCAAATTTGTTTGAAGCTCGTTGAATGGAAGAGTAACACGGAAAAATTGTTAAATGCAACCATCAACCACACCATACTGACACATCAATTCAAAGTATTAAATTATTTCATTGTTGAAATGTTTTTTAAAAAATGAAATTATTAAAAAATGCAATTTAATAAACGTAAAATAATCAACACAATAATGCAAAAAAACGTAAAAAATGTATCAGTTTCTTATTATTATCAATGTTAACATGTTTATTTAAAAAATGCAATTTAATAACGTAAAATATCACACACAAATAACTACTTTTTGTATATAATTGTAATAGTAGTAATCGAATACAAATAGATAATATAAATTTTCAATTAATAGTCACAAATAATTGAATACAATTGACACTTAGTAATGAAATCAATTGAATTTACTATGAAACTAAACATATCATTTGAAAAAGAGTAACCAAATAATGAAAATAACATAATAAATTGAATAAGTGAATATTGGACGTAACCTCATGATAATGTTGTTTTTATAAATCCTCTTTGAGGGTCATATTAATATTGAACAGAAAAAATAATTTCAATTAAATGATAAATAACACAGAAAACTTAAACGAATTCATGATGGGAAATCCATGATAAAAATAAATGGAATTCCAGTACTACAGTCAATATATACGTTTATGTCAATTTATTAATATGTTTGGAAATTTAGGATTATGTCACCGCCACACCTGCCTTGCCCCACATACGGCCCTCAGTTGACACCTAAACCCAAAAGATGTTGAACTTTAGATAATTTTAGTATATGAGTAATTTATCAAATTCGGGATTCAATGATTTGCACATTAAAACATTAATGTTGTACTATGTTTTGCCCACGCGATGCATGTATGAATTTTTAAAAGTTAATTCATAATCCATCAATCAACATATTCTTCAAAGTTTAAGCAACTTACGTATAGTTTTAAATGCTTTTTGTTGCTTTTAGTCACTTGTGTACATCAAAAGAACCCCATCGCATATAGTAGTTTATGCCTCATAGTAATAGAAAAGTAATTCATTACGTACAAGCATTTCTAATAGTTGTTGGTAGTTGGGAACATTAAAACTAACAACTCATATTAATCAACCAACAACCTTACATGGCTATAAATCACAATCACCCTACGGTGAATACACACTTCACAAATCAAAGCAAAAGCTTCTCATATTCATTCATTTTTAATTTTTTGAACATTGTATAACCCAATGTCTTTACAATGTTTTTCAAGTTGTCACCAAAGACAATTTGTTGGGAAGTGAATTCCAACTAGAAAGTAATCGAAGTTGTTAGTGAGATGGACAGGGAAAACACAGTTTTGCCTTCAGTCGATGCTGACAGTGCAAATGGATGAGATGTAGGTGGATCTCAATTGTCTTCAGTTTATATCCACATCGATGGTAACTCCCACTAGAAAGTTAGTGCAAATCTCTAATTATTTGGTTAACATGTTGGTGAACCAGCCAATCCGCTTGATTTCATCACGTTAAGAAAGTGAACGAGTTGAAGAGGTGCGCTCACGATTGCACATTTGGAGTAGTTCCTACACATACAATCGTACAAGCAAATTCATGTAAGCTCTTAATCTTTGACTCCATTGCATCACTATGTCGTTGTGAATATGCTAACAATTCAATTAACATGGGACCTGTGCAAATTTTTTAAACTATTTTGGAGCAAAAATGACGCTGTTAGCGAATGTTCAACTTAACGGTGTTGTTAGTAAACGTGTTTCAGACACAAATCATCAAATGCCGGTTGGAACGTCTCGTTCATCTTCTGGACGTACCGTCACGCCGTCACTTGGACCGTTTGGGCAAGCATGTTGATATTCGCATTATCATGTGCAACGAAAATTCACCGGAAACAAGGATAGTACAAGAAAGGCTGTTGTTGCTCAAAATGTCAACATGTTATACGGCAATACGTTATAACCTCAAACGGTTTGCAAACAATGTTAAGATGTTGAACTTTAGTTTTTTTTCTTTTTCTTAAAACTAAAGTTAATGGTTTGTATTCTTATATTTTTTAATGGTAACTTTATAAAATTTAGTTCACTATACGTTCTACTTATTTAGCCAATTAGAAAACTAGTTATTMCAGAACTTAAACCAACTTAAATTTTCATTTTAGTGTAAGACCAATTAATAATAATATAATACATAATTTTGGTTTAAACAAATCTACACTCACTTAGTTGATAAATAATTCAAAATAAAACCACTTGTAACACACACTACAATAAACTCAGTAAAGAAGAAGGTCACAAAAGGAATATGAGGTCTGCCACGTGGTATCATCATATTACAAAAAGAGATAACTATTGAACTACAACACGTGTCCCAACACATACCATTTGATGACATCCAACGGCCCTAAATATCTCCCCCCAAAAGGTAGCAACTAGCTACAGTACTCCCGCGTAAAAGATTGCTAAAGGGGTACATTTTCCCCCCAAAAAACAAGTGGCCATACATTTACTGCTGATGTGGCGCACTAACAACCATACGAAAAATAAATTGCATGGGAGTGGGCTTCATATAACGCATATTGGGCTTCTAATTAACATARGTTAATCCCAGGATAAACGCATGAGGTGTTCATATGTTATTGGTCCACCCATGAATTACGAACATTAATCATTTTCAATTGCGGTTAATTAGACTGTTAATTGGATGCCATTATTGACGCCTATAAAACACATAACTCCATCGTTATTTCAAAACACCACTAAATCACATAAACCCTAYGATTATTTGTGAAAAATAGAGACCAAAGAAAATGGATCAGGATGACACAAACAACGTCGAAAAATTGTCTGATAGGCAGAAGGGCAAGAGGCCAATGGTGGAGGACGACGACGACGATTTCCTTAATTATCGTAGCCCGACGGGCAGAATGGTTCTTCAKAGGCCATCGTCGCCACCTCTGATGCTAGGGAGAGTGTTTTGTGAAAGCAAGGGTGAACCGTCTTCGAAGATCATAAAGGTCATACATTTTGATGGGAGTCCTCAAAGCAGTCGCAGCAGCTCTCAGAGTAGTGGTTCAAGCTCAGGAGCAACCACTACTAATTCGCACATGAGTTCGATCTCACCCTTACCCCGTAATTCAGAAGGGCTGGAAGAAAGACTGAAAAGGGTGAACGAGTTGTTCGCCAAGGTTAACCGCATATTTGACAAAATGATGAAGAAGTATAGCCCGGAAGTTTTATTGGAGGAAGAGGAACAACAAATTGAAATTCCTCCGGCGCCGGTGGTTCTGGAAATCACCTTCAATGTCAGGAGTTGGCAGGCAAGGGATGAGGGTATTTACTACACACTCATGCCTGGGTCAACTTTTGAGGAAGTGTTCAACGACTATGCATTCCACCTTAACACTATTCCAGAGTCGATCTCTTTGTCTCTGGGTGCTCGTGTCTTGCATCCCCTGAACACAGCGCAAGAGGTGGGGATCGTCAATGGATCAACTGTGGTGTGCGAAGGAGCTGTWAGTCTTCTCATTTAATTTGTGTTTTTTAGACAACTATAATGTATTTGTATTGATCTGTAGTAGTGGAGTACGACGGTTCTCATTTTTATTAGAGTTTGGGTGTTGTTGTTCATCTTTATATGCTTTCTGAGTTGTTTATCCAGAATTGTTATTTTCATAACTAGTTTTCAGTTTAATTTGAATTTGGCTGTTTATTCATATGTAATTAATTTGCTACCAACAAGGAAACATTTAAAAAATGGCATTCCCAAGTTCAGTTACTGTAATTGGTAATTTAATGGTAACAATGTAGTTAGTTGAAATCATTCATTAGCATTGTTCAATGAAGTTAACATAAGTGCGTCATATTTAGAAAGGTTTTCAGTAATTTCTATAACATTTTAAAATACAATTTGTACATTATTTCATTAGCTATGGTCAATTGCACATTTGATCACATTAGTTTATTTGTTAAACATGAGATTTGTACGTAAATTGATAATGTTTACGAASGCTTTTATATGTTATTAATGAAATTTAAGCTGAAACATGCCTAATGCTACTATTGATCAATATAAATTGAGCAGGATGACTTGGAGATGAACGCAAACACGAACATGAAGCAACTTACAGTACACCAACTAACAGATCACAACCCAACTGCTATGACTGTCCAAAGGACAACCACCTTGTTAGTCTTATGGCATTTGGGCTGACCACATTGGATATGATGTTGACAGTTTTGACCTTGTATCGAGAGAGGATTGTTCCAACTTTCAGGACATTGGAGGATCACAACATCCGCAACGAGGGTCACTGTACTATCTGCTGAAAACGGACCACGCAAGTTGGTTTGCTTGACATTGTCACTTTTTGGAGTAGCCGCGAAAGGCGTAGTGGTTCATAGCATGACTCGTCTTTTTGTTGCAAATTGTAATGCTTATTTAAACTAAATTCCCTGCATGTTACTAGAATTCGTAGTCCCTTCCTTCAATTTTTGGAAAAAGGGAAAGCATTAGTGTTGATGACGGATGATTCCGAGTCAATACATGAACCAAAAGACTATGTGTGTAATTGGTAGCCGGTTGTAGTGTATGTACGCTATATGCTAATGTAATAGGCAGTAACCTTTTAGGGTGTATGTATGTCTGTGCTTCTTTGTGGCTAACATTGCAACATTGAAGTGAAGCATAAAGTATGAAGTAGTTAGTTCATCTTTGGAACTGAATGATTTTTCATGTACTTAGTAATGTTCAACTAAATGAAAATTGTATCCTGCACTTACTAATTGTAATGAGTGATGTAGTACTTTAAGTATCAATTCTGTATATGCACACCCTCTTTAAGCGGCAAAAAAAAGATTAATAAAATGATTGACATCATTGTTGAAACAAAAAATAAAAATTAACATCTAAGCATAACTACATACAAAATTACAAGTATTCCATAAATTTGAGTTTACAAAAAAATAAAATGCAAATACACATCAAGGTGTAGCACAAAGAAGTCAAAAGAAGTCACTACCCAAAAACAATTACACATACATCTTTGTGCTTTCACCAAAGTTTCTAGGAAATAAAAATAACATAAACAAATACATCGACTAAAGGTTGCATGCTAACACTCATCTAAATCCACCATCCACCAAAAAAAAATATCGTCACCCTTCCTGAATAAGCCACGAGTTGTTCAATATAACCAAAAAACTCAACACAACCTGCATCAAACGAAACTAAGACACCATTAGTAACCAATGTGCAGAGTATAAATCTCCAGGATTCACAATAAACATATTTAAACATTATAGTTTAAAAATATGGAAACAAATTCAATGGTTGAAACATACCATGTGTTATTTACCAAAACAATAAATTAAATACGACCAAATAAAAATATCTTACTAAATTAGATTTATACTCCATGTATTGTATCTTATAATAAAAAAATTATAAAATACAACAACTTCACAAAAACATAAATCGTACAAATAATATTGAATAACAAGAAAAGACATACGTTGTCACACAGTCATGTCACTATAAGTGACTCCATTTCTGTCGAGTAGGTCATCATCAACAGGTTCGTCAAAGTAGAATTCACATTCGTTCAAGGAAAACGACATAGATTCACCCGACGAACCTGTCACACGAGTTTAAAAAAAAGGATAAATAAAACTACTATAACAAATTAAAAATGAAGTTATGTGTTCAGGCCTTTAAGAACCTTCAATTTCCTTGCATCACCAACAATTGCCATTTTCGCTACCTACACAATCAAATATGGAATATTTAAATAAACAACTATTTTATTGAACAAGATTAAACAAACACACTTAAAATACGCATTTTCAGCACAATTAAAAAAACACCAACAATTTCACATGCTAACTAGGACAGTATACTCCTAAACCGAAACCCAACAAATTACTACTTCAACAACCTCCTCACGTCTAGCCTGGCTACCACCACCTTTGTTAGACTCCTTACTCAGAGTGTCTTTCGCCTTGCCTTTCCCTTTCGACTGTGCTACAAATACTCACGTGTTTCATCGTTGTCTGCCTGCTTCTTACGACATTTCTAGCCCATCTCGCTACATTGCTTGAATCTTGAATCTTTCGGCCCTACCTCGTTTCTCACAACAGGTGGATCCTGACATTCGACACTTCGATTACGACTAGGCTGTTCATCGGATTATCCGATCCGATCCATCCGAAATTATTCGGATATCCGAAAATTTCGGATCGTGATATCCCATCCGAATCCGATCCGAAATTTTGATATCCGAAATTTTGGATATCCGATTTTTTCGGATCGATATTATCCATTGATCCGTTTTGTGGTTTTTTTCCCATTTATTATTCTTTGCTATACTTGTTACTTGACTATACATTATACATTAGTGATTGTACATATTTACCTAAGTACTTACTAT
This sequence comes from Bassia scoparia, assembly GCA_008642245.1. Taxonomy (NCBI): domain Eukaryota; kingdom Viridiplantae; phylum Streptophyta; class Magnoliopsida; order Caryophyllales; family Amaranthaceae; genus Bassia; species Bassia scoparia. The sequence goes on along the minus strand of SNQN01004850.1, from coordinate 21,903 downwards.
TACATGATTTAAAAATTAAAAACATATAAAAAATTAATACAAACCATACAATAAATAACTAAATATAAATATATATAATACATTAAATCATTAATTGATTTAATCAACTACTTCATCATCCGATAGACCGATATGTATACTTATCCACTTCTTCTTATTACTTCCCGTGAACAAACTACAAATCATTTAAAAAAAAGTTAGACAAGCATACCACTTAATTACATACTAGATAATAAAAAAAAACAAGCATATACTCTACTTACATACTACAAAATCAACAAAAATAAATATATTAGACAAGTACATCAGAATAACTAGAATTAAAAAATGAAGCTGAATAATCAGAATTAAAAAAACAAGCTGAATAATCTAAACATATTTGGCTATTTGCTGAACATCAATCTGCTAACTACTAATTAAATGAAACTCTAAATAAATAAGAGCATATAAACTCTAATCTCTGAGAACAAAAATCTAAACATATAAATAAGAGGATATTAAATAAATAAATAATTCAAATCATTCTAATCTAAACATATAAATAATTTAGAACAGGAAGCAGGAAGCAGAAGCACCGTGAAGCAGAAGATGTATAAATGTATATTAATAATCTAAAATGAAAAAAAGAAAGCAGTGAAGCAGAAGCACGCACAGCTGAGCAGCCATATATCAATGAAAAGGAAGCAAGAGCAGCACGCACAGGCCAAAATTGCATTCATCTCAAATTCATTCATATAACTGAATATCTGATTGTGTTTGCAATTGAGCATAAAATCTAAAGTGGTGATTTTGCATTCATATATAAATTCATCATATAAGTGATTGTGTTTTGCAGCCAATGACTAATACCTCATGAGTCGATTGACCGCCGCCGCAGTGGAGAGAGATCGAGTGAGAAGAGATGAGTGAGAGAGAGATGGAGTTTAGGTTTCTGATTTGTATTTGTGATTGAAGTTAGTGAGTTTTGTCCTTTTGGACTTTTTTACTTTGGCCTAAAAAAACCCATTATTTTAATTAAATTTCGGATATTCGGATATTCGAAATTGTAAAAATTGACGATCCGAATCCGATCCGAAAAATCAAAAATCGGATTGGATATCCGAAAAAACCGGATCGATCGAGCGGATAACGGATCGGAAAATCGGATCGGATTATTTTGAACACCCTAATTACGACTACAGTGTTCCCATAGGACTTCAACAGGATTCTGAAGTACTCTGAGACAATAACCCAGGAGACAAGGTATGACGGTCTGATGATTCGCTGTTTTGTTGCATTGAATTTATCTGCTTAGAAGTATCTTTCGATGCAGCCTGAGAATCTTCACCACTCTGCCTCAACTCATCTTCAACGAGCAGCATTAACCTCCTCTTGTAGCATTGCTAGCCATTCATCACCAATATCAGTACACCTTTCTGATGTTGCACCTATTTCTTCAATAATTCAATGGCAACGGATATACGATCACGACGCTTCACCAAAGTTGAAACAATAGGGTCTTGCGATGCCAAACAACACTATTATGGGCAAAAGCAACATCCATCCTCCACTCTACATAAAAAGTACTTCTCAGGAAAACTTCAATTGAAACTTATCGTACACTCGTAGTCAGTGCCGACACAAAATCCCATGATTTCAAACATCTTACAAGTGCAAATAGCTTCCGCTTCAGAGTCAAAGTCAACACAATAATACGTTCGCCTATCAACTATCACCCAATTTCGCTTTTCCTTCGATAGGACCCACACTCTATCTTGAATTAATACCTAAAGACTTTGTCATCTATCTTTTTTTCCTCATGAATCATACAATAGGTACATGTTGACACTCAAATTGGAAAACTTTAAACTTAGGATAGTGTATAAGTTCCTAAAATACCGCTCAAGTTGATAGCCAGTTGCAAGATGTCTCTTATATTTAGCTGACTTCAAATCAGCCTCATCCTCTTGCGCAACTCGCTTAGATACGGCTGCAACGTACCTCTCCCCAAATTCACATAACAAATATTACGATTCACAAACTGATCAAAGAAATTTAGGATGCTCTCAATGCGTTGAGATAGAACGCATACCCCCCCAAAAATGATCATTCATAAAAGCTGGACCCAACATATGCCGCTCCTCAAACAAAGTTTCTAACCATTCATTATCAACGACCTCAAATTTCTCTAAAATTTCTTCATCGCCCCATAATTCACCCTCATTCAAACTATTATACACAATTTTTCAGTTCATCACGTAGTTGAAAGTATCTACAATTAGTTGAACAACAACATTTAATAAAAATATAAAACAAATAAAAAAATCATACCACAACTATATGTACATACAACAATTAATTTCAACAACACACTTACACAAATAACATACACCAAAAAATAAACTAACCAATACACAATCAAAAGTACACAATGATAATGTTACACAAAACAACATAAAATATTCTTTACATACAAACTAATTTTAATTCAACCAAACGACATCACTGGCCATATACCATAATTTTACAAACAAAATAACAAAACCAATTATTTCAAAATCAAAAAACAACAAAAACAAAAACATCAAAAACAAAAAAAAAAAACAAATACCTCTTGTGAGACCCAAGCTTATACGGCAACTTCACCATTATATGCCAAATGCACCATCTATGACGTGTATGAGGCATCACATCTTCTAGAGTMTTCCTCATCGCAGCAGCCTGATCAGTTAAAATGCCTCCAGGGACCCTACCCTTCATCGTAGACAACCATTTCCTAAATACCCAATCATAAGTATCTGAATCCTCCTTTGAGATCAACGCACAACCAAACAAGCAACTCTGCCCATGATGATTAATGCCAACAAAATTGGCAAATGGAAGCGAATATTGATTCGTCAAGTAAGTTGTATCAAAGCAAACAACATCCGAGAATTCTTCATAAGCAGCCATACTCCTAGGATCAACCCATATGATATCCTTAATGAAACCGAATTCGTCAACCCTATGAGTATAGAAGAAAATATTATTCTCAAGATGCATCCTCTCAAAGTAAGAAAATAAGGCATTACAATCTCCACCTTCCATCTTCAACTTGCGATTCTTATGGACCACATACCTAGCATCAGCCTCAGTGAATGGCATATTCTGATACCCACCCCTCTCAATAACCATACTAYTGTAGCTTTTGGCAAGGGTCACACCAGCATCTAAATCTACCTCAAGMTTTCTCTTCACTTCAGGAGTCATTTTTTTTCATCCTGTACTCCTTGACAAGTTTTGCCTCGCATGGCTTCGGACTGTGACCAAAGTGTCCTATTATAACCCTCTTAATTAAACATTCATTACTTGGACTGATTACAGCGCGTAACATAGCCGTACAATGGCACTTCTTCGAATTCCTTCGTTTAGGCTTACACATCTCCTCATCGTTAAGTTCTTSCTAAACTGGATTCTTAAGCTTCTTCCTGTATTTCCGAACAGCATTCTGATCGGCAGCACCAAAACACTCAAACCTCCAGGTCGTGGCTCTACGCTCTCTTACACCATCAACTGTACGATCAGTCCCTTGCGCCCGAACTACTCCAAAACCAACACTCTCCGCATCGGCTTTGTAAAAAACCTCCACATCAATCATACTCCTAAATACCATCCCAACCACAGGAATACCAACCTCACCACCCCCTTCCAATTCTGCTTCCCTATCCTCAATATCCCCAGACTGCCCAACACYATTCAATCCAGCTCCATCTTTGCCTGAAACAGCTTTCTCCTTCAACCTAGGGCTYCACCTGGGCTGAAAAATAAGCCCAGAATTCACATCATTACAACKACTCCTCATGGGAGTACTTGTGCGTGCAATCAAGCTGGTTGCAACTGAATTTATTTGATTACTCACCCCTGAATTTCACATAACAGAACATATACCAATCATAAATTCACACACCAAAAACAAACACAAACAACATACCCAAAATTCACACAATAACAAATAATACGAAATAACCATACATCAAANACTCCTCATGGGAGTACTTGTGCGTGCAATCAAGCTGGTTGCAACTGAATTTATTTGATTACTCACCCCTGAATTTCACATAACAGAACATATACCAATCATAAATTCACACACCAAAAACAAACACAAACAACATACCCAAAATTCACACAATAACAAATAATACGAAATAACCATACATCAAAATTCACATTAAAAGACATTACAGTTACACTTCCAATAACATCAATATGACAATTTCAATATTATCATTACTGAAATTAAAAAACAAATTAACAACGAATTAAAAAATTAAAAGGAGGACCAAAGCATGTTGTTGTTGAACCAAAATTCATAAAATATATGCACTCAGAAACAACATGAAATCACCAACATGCAAAACCTGTAAAAATCATTTATCAAACCACTAACAAAAAAAAATACGAAACCCCTAATTCGAACTACAGTAATGAAAGAACACCATTGCAAAACAACAACATCCTAACAACAATTCAACATCCAAACAACAATAATCTATCAAATAAGTCATAATGGATCCATTTACAAACAAAAGATTACAACAAACATTCCATTCAATTCAAAGATTTAATTAAACTTTTTAAAATAATTTAACAAATAGGGGAAAATACCTTCACCGACGTCGTCGTCGTGACCGTCGTCAGAAACGTCAAGATCCACCACTTCCACAAACTCGTCCATTAGAATCACAAGGTCGAAGAAACATTTACAGTGGCAACAGCAACAGATAATTGAAAAAGGTACAGCTCACCCACTGACTAGTACTACTCAGCTAACTGACCACAGTTACTAGAGTTAACGGTCAACGTCCAAATGCCAAACGCGGAGACTAACTCCAACTTAACTACTACTCACGCGCACGTTTTTAAACGTTGCTAAATATAACACATTTGCCACCGGATATGTCATCTACACATATCTTTAAGATATGCTTAGAATTTGCCTCTCGCTCTCATCCTCACACTTCACTCTCTTGTCCTCACACCTAGCTCTATCTCTCCTCTTTTTTTAATGTCGCTTCTCTCCCCTCTCTCTTATCTCACAAACATCCATTAATTTTCACTATTCATTTTTCAAAGCTCCCTCATTTCTCACATCTCTTCTAGTCYTTCTCCTTGCTCGAGTATAATCAAAGTCCATTTTTTCGCTTGATTTTCATTCTTTTGATGTTCGATCAACAATCTTTGGTTGTTCTTCAGAGAAATTTCATTGGTAAATTTCTATCTTATGCATATTTATTTTGATTTTCTGTTTTGTTTTTTGTTTTTTCAGTTTTCTAATTTTATAGATCTAGATTTTTTAGTTTTCATGTTTTATTTTGATAGGAGTTATTTTCAAATTATTGTGTTTTCCGATTAAGTTTTATGTTTTTACTATTTTTCAGCTTTTTGATTTTGGGTTTTTGATTCAGTTTTGTGTTTTTTTGTATTTTTTGAAATGGTTGTTTTTTTTCTTCCGATTTAGTTTTTGGGTTTTTACGGTTTTCTATTTTTATAGATCTAGATTTTTTGTTTTTGGTTTTCATTATTTTATTTTGAGTTTTTGATCAATTTCGAGTTTGTTTTTATCTATTTTAAGTTTATTTCGATTTTCTATTTTTGTTTTTGATCTAGTTTTTTATTTCATTTTTGATCAGTTTAT
>SNQN01004849.1:18738-29134 GCA_008642245.1 Bassia scoparia | reverse complement strand
AAATGGCCTTCTATCACAAACACTTCCTATATTTTACGTCTTTACAAAAGATTCACTATCATCTCTTTAAAGCAAGCTAAGTCTAACTAGTACAATCCAATTAATCTAAAGTCATATCATTGTTAATGTGTAAAAACATTACTCTTCCCGTGGTTGATCATGAGTACATGATCCATATTCGATACAATGTCTTCTTGATCTTGTACCTATTATGGGCGTAGGGACAAGAAGATTAATGAGACTAATGCTAACAAAACACAACATCAATAAGCAGCACCAAAACCAAAAGCGGGCAGCAAGCAAGGGTGGTGTAGAAGCTGATGACAAGGTTATCAAAGCTTCAACTCTTTGTATAGGGATCACACTGCCTAGGCACATACCAATTTGACATACAAATGGCCTGACCACTACAACCCCCAAATTTAAAAACATATAAAATTATGTGATATATAGCCATCTACATTAATTTCAGTTGTACCCCTATAGAATTACCTGCACCAATTAATAGCGCAACATGACCTTCTTTTGGAATGAGTTTCTCTGGGCCTGTGATAAAAAAGCACTTCTATTAGAAGCAAACACAAAAACTAACTATGAAAAGGAAAATGAACAAACTAAGGTGATCCAAGAGCATATGATGATGGTTTTCAAAATCTGATGCTCAGAGTTGAAGGTGAACCTAGGCTAGATTTGAGCTAAATAAAAGCTCAATAGACTCACTTGATCACTGGTTCACAAGTTCTAGGGTTATGCATGATCACCATGCAAATTGCCTAGTTCATATCATTAGCATAGCCTACTTTTGTTTATTCTTTGTGTAATAAGCAATTTTTTGAGTCTAAAACATGTTTGGAGCTTGCTACGCACAACATTGAGTACAATCTAGCAAGTTAGTTCATGTTATAACAAGTTAGTTCTTTCCATTCCTAATTATGGAAAGTTTTTGTACTAGTTGCGGCCATAATTCTTATTAGGTCAATTATTTAGCAAGTTAGTCTCCTATATATATAAGTATCATGCATGATTTAAAGTCATATTATTCAGAAATATAGAAGAAGATCTCGGCTAAGAGACTTTATCTCAATTTGCCCTAATTTTCATGCAAACTGGTGTTTACTATAAGTTTGTGTTCTCGAGTTGTTTCCTTTGTTAATGATTAATTCTTTATGAAAAGTAAACTACTCATATATATCCTTTAAAAAGTTGCTCATAAATTCATGCAAACCACAGAAACTTAATCATCACGTATTCTGTTTCTTGGTTGATTATTTTTGAAGTTTTTTCAAGATTGAATCATTATTTGCTTATCCTTGCATGTATCAATGATGGGATGATGAGTTTGAAGAAGATTGTCGGGTCCAAGAATCCGACGGATATGCTCACTAAGGTTGTGACTAGTGTGAAATTGAGGTTATGCCGAACCTCGATTGGTCTCATTCACTAAGTGATTGAGATGTGTTCTATGGTTGCCTATTGATGATGATAGTTAGTGCATGATGGTTTTTCATGCATTAGTTTGTGTAAGTTGATCCTTCGACTGATCTCCAAGTGAGAGATTGAAAGGTTGAAGAGTGTGGAGATGGTGAAGGTTGCTAAGTGCTTTGGGCGCTTTCTGACAAGGCGATGGTCACACTATGGGAAGTTAAGGAGTAGAACAAGAAGCAAAGAGGATGCAGGATAGGCACACGTCGCGCTTGTCAGGGCACGGGCCACGCCTCCTAGGGTGCTAACTGTGCCTCTTCTGCGATAATTTTGGTTCTGTTATGTGGTGTTGGAGTTTTGCCGGTGGGACTATAAACAGGAGTTCTTTCCTTCATTTCTTCATGTATCACAATGCAAAACACTATAACAAGTATCTTAAAATGTCTCTAAACCTTAAAAATCTTAGTTTAAGCATAGGATTAGAGTAAAGCTTTGCAATTGTATGCAATTGGAGCTTGTGTACTTGTTGGATTCATTCATCAATATTAATCATAGTGCAAGGGTGGGTTTTTCTCCCGATTCTCGGGTTTTCCACAGTAAATCTATCTTCTTTTACTCTTTAATTTCTCTATATGTTCTTGGTTGTTGTTCTTGCTTGCTATCTTGTACTTGGTTGTACTTGCATGCTGTTCTAGCTTGAGTTGTTGGTTGATCGCAAACTTGTGTTAGCTCGTCTTTGTCGTAACAAATCCACAATGAGATTTCATTCCAAAACCGTATTACAATAGGATAACTATCCCACAAAACTATATCTAGTATATAATATGGGAGTCTATATCTACAAGTGTCATCCCCTCATGAAAGAAGTAGACTTAAAATGTGTAACAAGAACAGGACACTTGGCAGATTTTTTTCAACACGTGTCATGCATTTTGTTCTTATTTTTTTTCATTCGTTCATGTTATTTATCATTCGTGTTGTGACTGTTGAGTTTCTCTAACCTTTTCAATTTCCATTGATGATGTGTACTCCTTTCCTTTGTTCCTATTATTCATATTATGACCGTTCATGTTCTCATTTTTTTTCAATTACCATCAATCTCATTTGCCCTTTAGGCCTTAAATTCTTTATTTATATGTCATTTTACTTCAAATTATTATAGATGAGTATATTGTGTTGTGTATATTTTTCCCCCTTAACATAACCCTATTATACTTCCTCCGTAACAATATAAGTGCAACACTTTGGTTAAACACGGACTCCTAGACAAAAAATGCTAATAACATATTAAGAACTAAGTTAAGGGATGTTAAGAACCAAGTTAAGGGATACTAAATTGCGCTACAACCATCATATCACCGCAATTGCCACTATCAGAATGATCACCGCCACAACAACAACCACCGTCAAACTATCGCTACTTCAATCACCACCTTCAGACCACCAACCACTAATGTAACCGACAATGTCAGACCACCAATAAAGCAACCACTATACTCGAACCACCAACACCACCACCATAGCAACCATAAGCGCCTTAACACCACCCTTTCAATTTAAAAAAAATCAAAATCAAACCAAAAGCTTTGAAATCAAACGCAATAATCAAACCCAGCAATTAGGGAATTTGCATCTGTAATTTCTGAATCTAATATGTGGTCCAAAAATATCCTAGATTTGACTTTGGCTTCCTTGGAGATCATGATTACTTTTCTAGAATATTCCGGAGTATTCCCGAATTTACTAGATTTCCCTTATAATTCCTGAATTGATTTATTTCGAAAATCATTTTATAAAAACTTGTAAAAGTCATAGAAAATATAAGAAAAATCAGAAAAACAGACTAAAAATACTAGCGAACTCAGAAAAATATTGGAATAGAATTAAAAGTGGAAATCTTAGAATTGACCATTACAAAATACTCTAAAAAAATCCTAAAATAGAAAATAATTAAAATAACTAAAAAAAATACTTTCCGACTATTAATGGACCCTCGGTGTATGATTTCGAGCTCAAATTTAATTCAATTCGCGCAAGTGGATGTAGTTTATGGATTTTGTCACAACTTTCAGAATCAAATCTATTTCGAAATGCCGTACTTTTCATCATCGACAATTCAATTTGGGGAGACACTTTTGGGTGTCTAGTTCATCAAGGCAAGGAAATAAGTGTTGCTAGAAGCAATCCACCTCATTATCGTTTGTATTTCTTGCATTATTTCCTTATCACTCTTTTCCCTTGACACACTGAAAAAATCAAGGAATTTCTATAATATACCCCTCTACCTTTTCGTTTTCTACAATATACCCTCAATGTTTTTTTCCTCCATATTGTACCCTTAAATTTTAATATCCTTCTATCTAACAACCAAAACATGAATTTGAGCTTAACCATGATTATTTTATCTCTAATAAAACTAATCCACCCCAAACCACCCACCCAAGCAACCCAACCACCACCCACCACCGCACCCAAGCAACCCATCCACGCCCACCACGCCACTCCCACCACCGCCGCAACCACTTGACACACCAAACCACTACCTTCACAACCAAACACCACCATCTAACCCATCAATTCGACTCCCTTCCCAAATCAATCCAAGTAACCCAGCAACCTACCCACGCCCGCTGTACCACCGCCACATTGAACCCCCAAATTTGAAGCACAACGACCATTGCCCATCACCTTCAACCACCACCTTCGAATGCAAATCCACCCAATTTCATTTCAACCCAAACTTAATTCGAATCAATTGGTTGGGAAAGTAGAAGAGAGGGACGTTGGTGGGGTTTGAGTGTGGGTGGGGGTTTGTGAATTTGGGTGGGGTTTGTGAGTGTGGGTTCCAACAACGGTCAGTTGGTGGGGTTACGGGGTGCGAGCGGTTGCAAGGGTGGGGCAGCTAGGGTGCGAGGTGGATGAAAGGAATGGTGGAATTGGGGGGTGAAGTAGGTTGGTGGTTGCGGGGTTGGTGGTTGTTGGTGCTGCTGCGTTCCTGATGGCGGTGGTTGTTGTTGGTTGCTAGTGCTGCTGCGGTTGCGTGGTAGATGGACTAGGTTACGAGGTGGGTGGGAGGAGTGGTGGAGTTGGGTTGGGTGGTGGATACATGGTGTTTTTTTTAAAAAAAAAAAAACTTAACTAAAGGTGGTTAAATTTAACCATCAAGGTTATCACATAGAAGGGTGGTAAAATTCAGGGGCATAGTAAAGACGAAAAAAAACATTGTGGGTATATTGTAGAAAACCGAAAGTTCGAAGGGTATATTATAGAAAAACCCAAAAATCAATAAACCAATATATTAGCACAAATTTATACATAAAAAATTGAACTTTATATAAATCATGCAAATTATAAAAAATATACCCGGTTTCAACCACTTCATTATTAGTCTCAATGCTGAAATTCCATCTTCCCATAACTTCATTGTTAGCTTTACTCACAATCACCAATACAACTTTATAATTTCCCAGCTTTAAGCCATTATATAATTCAAATAAATAAACTTAAACCCAGAAAATTATTGAGTATCCTCGAAAAATTCCTGCTAAGGGTTTGATCATTACAACTCAAATCAATGTAAGAAAAATCAGAAAATCAATGGTAAAGTCATTCATAATCACAGAAAAGCTGAAACCCTAACACCAATTGCATCCACAACTAGCGCCAATAATCGCAGCCCCAACAACCTCCAATTGCATTCAATTGTAGCCAAAATCAGCCTTCAATTCGAACCCTAAAAACACGAAAAACCCCCCAATTCACAAATCTTAACCGGTGCTCCATAGGTTGCATGCGGTAACTATTGGTGGTTACTGCTCTCACAAAGCCGTATAAACAATGCAACTCCTTCAACGGAGATGTTTGCCATGAAAAGTTGCAAAGAAAGAGGACCGTGATGTTAGGAAAACAACGACAGGAGATAAAGAGGGGAAGGATAAATAAGGCAACACCCAAAGAAAAATGGCGGTGGCGAAATAGCTAAGCATTAGAGAACAACAATGAAGAAAACAGTAGCAGAAGGTCCAATAGAAGACAACACGAGAAAGGAAGGAATTAAGTAAGTAAGTAGGGAGTGGTAGGAAAACGTAATTAATTTGGTAAAGCAAGGGCAAAAGGGTCAACACACTGTTGATTATGAACAGTAACCCTTAAGCCTATTTTTCTATTGCTAGGATATATTTGAATGACAAGTGCTTTTCCTTGTGTGGATCCTATTTCAATGGGAACTTGATGAGTCGATCCGCCTATACATCTTGCTTTTACTACTATATTGGGAGTTACTCCACGTATTGCTTGACGTAAAACAGATAAAGGGGATTTGTTTGTCTTTTGTTGAATCTTTTTCACGGCTCAATAGAGAATTTGATATGCCAATGAATTTTTTTCTGTGTTTCAGAATACGGTTAACCAACTTGTTAACTAATCAATTACGATAAATTGGATCGGATTTTGCAGTTTTTTCTTCTACAGTACCTCGACGTGACATGAGCGTAAAAGGGGTTTAAGAATCACTTTTCTTTTTATAAGGGCTAAAATCACTTATTTTGGCTTTTTGACCCCATATTGTAGGGTGGATCTCGAAAGATATGAAAGATCTCCCTCCAAACAGTACATACGACTTTCGTCGAATACGGCTTTCCACAGAATTCGATATGTATCTATGAGATCGAGTATGGAATTCTGTTTACTCACTTTAAATTGAGTATCCGTTTCCCTCCTTTTCCTGCTAGGATTGGAAATCCTGTATTTTCCATATCCATACGATTGAGTCCTTGGGTTTCCGAAATAGTGTAAAAAGAAGTGCTTCGAATCATTGCTATTTGACACAGACCTGTTCTAAGAAAGTCGAGTCGAATTGTTTGTTGACACGAACAAAGTCGAGAAAATCCTCTGAAATTATTTCAATATTAGATCTTGTCCATGTATGAATAAACCGAGTAGCATGGGAACACTAACATAAACACAATATAGAACATTAGAACCAAGTAAATTCAGTCAGAAACTAATTTCCACTAATATAAGGAACTAACACCGCAGAAGCAATGACTCAAAAAGCAACATCACAGTAGAAGCAATGGCTCAAAAAGCAACATAACAACTGAGGCAAGTCGAGTAGTCAATATGATTGTAAACACCTAAAAATGTCTCCCCAAATAAGGGTCCCATGATTTTACTATATCGATCGTCAATTGGTCTGGATTTCTTAAAAGGCTTGAGATTGCTTAAATAAACATTAGACCTACCCTTAAACCCATATCCTTTTACCTAAGCCTAAATAATTTATTTTAATTAAACTTAGCCCAAATTATAATAATAACAATTTCCTAACCATGCAAGCCCATACTCCATGCAAACCACCTAAACCCCACGCAAACCCATGCAAATAACTCCATGCAATCGACTCCGAGCCAAGCCCACGACACACATACACGCACAAACCCACAAAGCTTCCATTTCATGCCAATTTCAACCCTACTTCTTTACCCTAATCCTTCCTATATAAACCTCTCATACCATCCCTCTTGATCATCAACAAAAACCCACAAAAATCCCTCTAAATCACGCAGCAAAACAGCCCCTAAACTGCTTCAAATTCAGCCGCACCGCTCAGCCAAAACAGTCACCAAACACCTCTTAAAACTGCCCCGTTTCAGCCCTTAAACGGAGCAACTAAGCACCTCTCTAATCACCCATTATAGCTGCTCTATTTCAGCCCCAAATCGCAGCAAAGCACGCCTCAAAACTGCAGCAAAATACCTCGTAAATTGCTGCAGGTACAGCACATCCGCACAACCGAAACACGCATCCAAAACAGCCCCGTTCCTGTCCCAAAATATAGCAGTAACAAACTACTTCTAAGCCCTTAAAAATCTGTCCCTAAACAGCCATATATCGACCCTCAAAACAGCAGCAAATTTCAGCAAAAAAAGTAGCACCAATCTCCCTCAAAATAGTCCCGAAAACAAATAATCGAAAGGCCTTTGTGAACTCGTTTCGACCGCAACGATTCGATATAATTTCTAAGGATTCCAATTTGATAAATTTCATTTAATCTATCCTAATCATTTTTTGATCTTGTGTGTTGTTTGATCAGCAATAATCGTGTGCGGTTTCGTACTCCGTTTTGGCGTTCGCGTGAGTTTCGCATACACTATGCGTTCACGCATACACTATGCGTGAATGTTTCTTTTTTTCTTTTTTTTCCTTCTGATTATTATTATTATTATTATTATTATTATTATTATTATTATTATTATTATTATTATTATTATATCAATACTAACTTTTTACTTTGTTTTCTTTGAATAAATAGTTAATTNTTGTTAGGCAAACAACCTGATTATGATCATTTAAGGGTCATAGGTTGTTTGTATTATGCTGCAGTCAAATCAGCAGACAAGTTTGCACAAAGAGCTAAAAAATGTGTTCTCTTTGGCTATCCTTATGGGTAGAAAGGATATAAATTGTATGATTTGGATGCTAAGCAGGTCATATTGAGCAGGGATGTTTTATTTCAAGAAAAAGTTTTTCCTTTTAAGGATGCCTTTCCTGATGTGCCTCCTCTATTTCATGATGATTTTCATTCTTCTAAGACTTTCAACCATATTACTTTTGATATTGCTACATCTCCTTCAACTACACCTTCTATGTCTGATTCTAATCCACCTCCTTCAGTTACACCTTCTCCTATTTTGTCTCCTTCTTCTTCTTCTTATGATTCTATTTCTTCTCCTACTGGCCATATTTCATCTCCTGCTACTTWTGATTCTTTTAATCCCTCCCACTTACAACATTCTTCTTCTCCTTCTATTGTTCCTTCTGTTTCTTCTTCCCCAGCATCTTCATCTTCTTCTAATCCAGAAATTAGACAATCTACTAGGGTAAGACAACTTCCTAGTAAATTATAGGATTTYGTTTTACCTAAGTTGCCTAATACTCTACCTTCTAGTCCCTYTRTCTCTACTTCTTTCAATGTGTTTTCTGACACATCTCWTTCTACTTTTTCCACTGAATATTTGGCTTCATTACACAATGTTATTACATCACATGCACATTACAATCAAGCTATACATGATCCTGCTTGGGTTAGAGCTATACATGTCTATAAGACCAAGTTCAGGCCATATGGCACCATTGAGAGACATAAGGCCAGATTGGTGGCAAGAGGTGACAAGCAGTAAAAAGGCAAAGATTATAAACATACTTTTAGTCCAGTTGCAAAGTTTTCTACTGTWAGGACTATTATAGCTCTCTCTGCTGCTCATAATTGGCATCTACATCAAGTTGATATCAACAATGCCTTTTTACATGGTTTTGTTGATGAAGAWATCTATATGCATCCTCCTCAAGGTTATACTAGAGYTATGCCAGGACAAGTTTGCAAATTAAGAAGGTCTTTATATGGCTTGAAGCAAGCATCAAGACAATGGAAMYAGGAATTAAGCAAGTTTCTGTTACATCTTGGATTTTAGCAGTCTAAACATGATTATTCCATGTTTACTAAGTCTCAAGGCTCTAGTTTTACTGTTCTTGTGGCATATGTGGATGATCTTCTGATTGCAGRAAATGATTTGTCCTATATTGATGTTTTGAAACAACATTTACACTTAGCCTTCACAATTAAGGATTTGGGTGACTTGAAGTATTTTTTGGGAATAGAGGTCACTAGGGATGCTTCTGGGATAAGACTTCATTAAAGAAAGTACATTTTGTATCTTCTCAAGGACNGGGTTCTGTGGCTCAAGCCCACAACACAACTACACACATCGATGTAGGCCCAAGCCCCCCTGCGGGGTTGGCCTACGGTCTAAAATTTGGCGACACTGACGGGGATAATCACCGTTAGGTGAAGTGGACGGACTTGAAAGTCTCGTAATTCCATCATCACGCTTATTGGATTTTGCATATTGCATGTGACCCTCCGCATAAGGTCACGCCTTAGGCTCATTGGTCTCAATATGGGCATGTTCTATGTTCGAGACCACCTTAAGGGGGGATACTACCTTGGTTGCATGTGGTTAATGGATCGCATGGCTAAGGTAAGTCCTATCCCACCTACGCCGTGTGTGCAAGCGTTACGGGATGTGTGTACATAAGGGGTAACTCGACCATACATCACTTACCGTGAAAGTGGTGAAATTGAACCCAGCTCTACTCTTAGGCGTGGTACCCTTTTTTACTGACCATAGTTGACTCGTCATCATGTGTCATGTGTATATGTGCATTGTATGGGCCCTAGCCATTGTATAGTTCTTGACCTTAACACATGTTCATAATCACATTCATGTAGTCCATGGTCATCTTTAAGTTCACATCATGCATTTCATAGACCATAGTGACTTTAGTTAACCTCTACCTTAGTCAATGACCATAGTTCACTAGGACTTTGTCCATCAAACTTTCGACCTTAGTCCACATAGACTTTAACCCTAGCTCTTAACGTAACCCTTGACCATTATAGTAGGCACAAACTTTGACCTTTGATATTGACCTAAGACTTTGACCTTGACCGTACTCACATAGGATTGACCCTTGGCCAAACTTAGACTCGACCTTTAGCACATCTAGGCATGACCTTAACCACTTAGGATATGTGCCAAACTTAGACTCGACCTTTACCACATCTAGGCATGACCCTTTCCAAAAAACATAAAAAGCAAAAAGCAAAAAGAAAAAAAAAACAAAAAGCAACAAAATTTCAAAAAAAAAATCGAAAGGGCACCTTACATTCATGCATTCATTCTAGGAAAGATGATCATGGAATTAGGACATGCATTTGCACCTGCATCCATATGTTCAATAATGACCAAGGGAGTTCGCTAAGAGTTTATTTCTTTTTGAAACAAGGTGAAGCCGTCTCCATAGCCCTTGCTCGACCCGAAGAGTTTGAGCCCTAAGCCCAATCCAAACCTAACCTTCCTCCAACCTTCACTACCCATTAGCCTTAACACCACAAAATGGCCTCCGAACAAGA
>SNQN01004849.1:1270-12851 GCA_008642245.1 Bassia scoparia | reverse complement strand
TCGCCGTCACACCCCCGATAGTTCTATTTCTATACTAGTGGATTTCTCTAACTACGAATCTGCTCATTCAGCTATCAGCGAAGATCTTGATCATTTATAACTAATGAATATATCAGTAATTAATCAGAGTGCGAAGACTATCAGAAGCTAGCAGCGCTATAACAGTGCAGCGCGCAGCCCAGACAAGAGAGGAAGGAGAGAGCAGAGAGAAGGAGGATAGAAGAGAAGAAAGGAGATAGGGACGGCTACTGCCGTGGTGGGTTCACGCCGTACCGTGACCGTGACGCGAGGAAGGAGAGAGAGAAGGAAAGAGGATGAGAGAGACAGGAGGGAGAAGAGATTAGGAAGCCGAGAGAGAGAGAGGAGTTTTGTGAGTTGTGAGTTTGAAATGAAAAAAGAATTTGAAAGATAGTGAGTTGCGTACTGCGTAAGTTCAATTCGCAGCAGGGATGTTTTTTTTTAAAAATATTTAATTTACCGACCGAATATTCGGTCCGCGTTAAATAATTGGCGCGATAAAACCTCACTCAGCTGGCTGAGAGTGTTTTCCTGGGAGTTTACGACCGAACCGTTGGTCGGTAATACCGACCCACTATGATTTCTTGGTATTACCGACCAACTGTCGCGTCGCGGTAAACTATTACGACTACACCACGGTCAGTTATTAGTCGGGTATTGCCCCGACCAAAAAAAATTCGGTCATGCGTTCGGTTCGGACCGAATCGATTATTTTTTTGTGATGCTTCTAGATCATTCTAGAAGAAAGTTTGTTAGAGTTTTGTTACACATTCATTTCAGCTTTGTTATTGATGATGATGTATCTCTTTATTTATGAAGGTCATAATATGTATTTAGCTAGTCAACATGTATATAACTCTTGGATGTATTTTGCACAAGAGTAATTCATTCTGATATAAGATTCGTCCTTAATCTTACTTTCTCTCTCAATATCTCATTACATTTTCTTACATTCAATTTGCATGATTTGATCATGAAGATCAATCTGCTCCTAAACTAATTTGATCAGTGCACATGGTAATCAGGCATTGAATTTTTCCTTTACTCTGTTTTCGATACATTTTTTCTTACGATTTCGGTTGCTTGATTATGTAATTCTTTACTTTGTTCTGTTGAGTTTCGAGAATTTTCTACATCAAATTCTTTGTTTTCATTGATTCTACTTTCTTGATTCATCTTCTTTCTATGTTTCTAGATTGCTTTATCATTTTTTTTAGCGATTACAATGCTAAGATCTAATACTCCTATCTCCTACTCCTCATCATATCATACTGATTCTTCTATACGAATGCGATCAATTATGCATAATCCCTTCGTATATTTCTCTGTCTGATCTACTGTTCAAGCCTGCGTTGTTGCATGCTCTTCAATGCTGCAATAACTGGAATTATGTTATATGGAATGTCATGCCAATTACAATTAGCGCTCTTGCCGAGCCTAAGAACAAGCTTGGATTTCTTGATGGAAGTCTTCTCAGCCTAAAGTTGGTGATCCTTCTTACAACAAATGGACTGCGCCAATGATTACTATTTCTTGCGCTGGATCTTGCGATCTATTGAGCCTTCTTATGGGTGAGCGTCCCCAGTTGATGGCTTCATTTTACCTCATCTGCTTGCTGATGCTTGGCATTGAGATCAAGCAAAGCATTGGTAAGACGACCAATGCTTCCTCATCTTTTCTTTGATTCTTCATAAGAGTTTAATTTCTGATTGCAATAAGGTGATAGTTTCAACTGCTCAATATTATAATAAATTGAAGAAAAATTTGGGATTCACTCAAGGTGCTCGAGGAAATTCCTCAATGTAATTGTGTCTTTGAAAGATATTGTGGCATGCATCATTCTAAGAAGTTATTTGATCTTCAACAACTTTAGGAAGTTTATTCAATTTCTTTTGGTTTGCAT
Organism: Bassia scoparia; assembly: GCA_008642245.1. Lineage (NCBI taxonomy): Eukaryota > Viridiplantae > Streptophyta > Magnoliopsida > Caryophyllales > Amaranthaceae > Bassia > Bassia scoparia. The sequence continues at coordinate 10,930 of SNQN01004849.1, read as the reverse complement.
CCCAAATATGATCAAGTACTGTTAATATCACAAGTATGGCATCCTCTACCTTATGTTTCTTAGGATATCACATCTTACAACAAGGTTTTCAGAGTCAGACTCATATCCTACTCAGTCTATACATTTCCTTGAGGTCAGTCTCTTCATGACAATAATCTTGCTCTAACAAGCGATCTATTTTCTCTCACTGTTAAGAAGGATTTCAATGAAGTTACTGCCGTGATAAGCAGAATAGATCTTGTGATTATGCCTAATTCCAAAGGACATCTCAAGGATCATTGTTTAAGTTAGACTGAGTTCCTGATTGCGTACACAAATGCTTAAATCAAAGTCTCAGCCTAAATCAGCCTAGCTGCCCTTGCCCTACTTCTTGAGCGCTTCCTTACTGCTCAGCACTATCTTCACCTCTTGATCTGCCCTAGTCTTCTCTGGTGCTTCATCATCTTCTAGGTTCACAATTTTCTCTGCATGATTGGAGGCTATTGCAAGAATATGATGAAAATGCTTCCAACAACATTCTTTCTTCCTAATGTATGCAATTTAATTTTGCAGGTATTACCCTGTGCTTCTAATGCTTTTTACTTAAATCATATGACGATCAATGCCTGGATAGTTGACACTGGTGCTAGTGATCATATTTCTTCAAACTGATTTCTCATTGCTTTGTACTTTAAATTCCTTGTGAAACACATGTTAAGGTTGGCTTTACCTGATGGAACCATCGTAAAATTCATTTCTCATATTGTACAGTTTTTCTTACTCCTTAATCTGATTCTCTATTCATCAACGTGCTTTATATTCCTGATTTTCATAGCATAACTTTTGTCTATTGGCAGAGCTTCATTGATCATATCAAATGTCAAGCTTATTTCACACACATTAGTTGTTCTTTTCCAGGACCCTTACAACTAATCAAGTTTGGCTGTTGGAGAGAAAGACAAGCCTGAGATTGTATAAGTAATCAGCTGAGGATTCTCTTCATCCTCTGCTTCTCCAGTCAATGAGTCTATCATTCTTTCCTGTTTCTCAGCCTTTTTCTTCACATGTTTCTTCTGTAAGCAATAATGTTTTATCTTCTGTTAAATGGCAATATGTAACAGAAGCCTCTTCTGCTAATACCATAGCATTGGAATGTTTTTACATTCTTAGACTAGGCATCTTTCTGTACATACTGATGAAACATGTTTTCAATTCCTTATTGATAATAAAATACAAGATTATTTCTTGTGAAAATGTGTTTATTTGACTAAACATACAAGCTCCCTTTCCTATTTCTTACCTCTAAAGCTGTTGCATAGTTTATAGTCTAGTATGTAGACGCATAGATATATGTGGTCCTTACAGACTCCTATCATTCTGTAGTGCACAATATTTTTTTACTCTTTTGGATTAATTAATTCAAGAGTTACTGGACTCATTTGCGGTCATACAAAAGCTCAGGTTCGTTTTTAATATTGATTATTCTTGGCATAATGTTTGAAAATCAGTTCAATACTTAAGTAAAAGATCATTAGAAGTATAATGGAGATAGAAATTATCAAGCGATTATTGCAACAATTATTTCTTTCCAAGGGTTATCATTCATCAAAAGGTCATTACCTGTAATTCCTTAGCCAGAATGGTCGAGTGTGAAAGGAAAACACAAACATTGTTGGAAACTGCATGGGCCTATAGATTTCAAGCCAATTCCTGTGAGATTCTGAGGGGGGATTGCTTTGCTTAGCTTGCTGTCAACTTACTTGATTTTAATCTCATGCCTAGTGTGTGCCTTGAATGGAAACTCCCTATGAATTGTTGTTTAGGCAACATACCTGATATATGATCATTTAAGGGTCATAGGTTGTTTGTATTATGCTGCCAAGTCAAATCTAGCAGACAATGTTTGCACAAAGAGCCTAAAAAATTGTGTTCTCCTTTGGCCTATCCTTATGGCGATAGAAAGGAATTATAAATGTATGATTTGGATTGCTAAGCAGTCTATTGAGCAGGGATGTTTTATTTCAAGAAAAAGTTTTTCCTTAAGGATGCTTTTCCTGATGCTGCCTTCCTCTATTTCATCATGATTTTCATTCTTTCAACACTGATTCAACCATATTACTTATTGATATTGCCATACATCTCCTTCAACTACAACATGCTATGTTGATCTAATCCACCTCACTTCAGTTACACCTTCTCTTATTTGTCTCCTTCTTTCTTCTAAATCATTCTTATTTCTTCTCCTACTGGCCATATTTCATCTCCTGCTACTTATGATCTTTTAATCCCTTCCCACTTTACAACATTCTTCTTCTCCTTCATTGTCTTCTGTTTCTTCTTCCCAGCATCTTCATCTTCTTCTAATCCAGAAATTAGACAATCTACTAGGTAAGAACAACTTCCTAGTTAAATTATAGGATTTTGTTTTTACCTAAGTTGCCCCTAATTACTCTACCTTCTTATCCCTTTGTCTCTACTTCTTTCAATTTGTTTCTGACACATCTCTTTCTACTTTTTCCACTGCAATATGGCTTCATTACACGAATGTTATTACACACATGCACATTACAATCAAGCTATACATTATCCTGCCGTTGGGTTAGAGCTATACATGTCTATAAGACCAAGTTCAGGCCATTATGGCACCATGAGAGACATAAGGCCCAGATTGGTGGCCAAGAGGGACAAGCCAGTAAAAAGGCAAAGATTATAAACATACTTTAGTCCAAGTTTGCAAAGTTTATCTACATGTAACGATATTATAGCTCTCTCTGCTGCTCATAATATAGGCTCTACATCAAGTTGATATACAACAATGCTTTTTACATGGTTTGTTGATGAAAGATATCTATAATGCATCCTCCTCAGTAATATACTAGAGCCTATGCAGGAACAAGTTGACAATATAAGAAGTCTTTATAGTTGGCTTAAGCAGCATCAAGAACAATGGAACCTAGGAATTAAGCAAGTTTCTGTTACTCTTGGATTTTAGCAGTCTAACATGCATATATATTCCATGTTTACTAAGTCTCAAGGCTCTAGTTATTTACTGTTCTTGTGGCATATGTGGATGATCTTCTGATATGCCAGAAATGATTGTCCGTATATTGATGATTTTAAACAACATTTACACTTATTTTTTTTTTTTTTTTTTTTTGCCTTCACAATTAAGTGATTTGCGGTGACTTGAAGTATTTTTAGGGAATAGAGTCACTAGGTATGCTTCTGATAAGACTTCATTAAAGAAGTACATTTATATCTTCTCAAAAAGGACACTCATATGTGAGGGACTACAAGCGCTTAGTTAATTATTTCCATTTCCTCCTATTGATGTCCTACAGTGACAGATTGGAAGATCCCCTCTGGGAACTAGGGAGGCCACTATGGCTTAAATGTTTTATACCATACAATGACGTAATGAAACGACATTTCGATATATAGCCGTCGGCACAGTCAGGTACCTCTCTCTCTCTATATAGGACTCCTCATCTTGAACATAGTAAACATGTGCCTAAGTATGCTTAAGGGTACTCGCATTATGGTTTGTTTTATCTGCAAATTCATGATTTGCAAGTTACAACATATTTATTGTGCTGATGGCGTACATGTTGCTTCTTTCTGCAAAATCCCTTACTGGTCTTTTATTTGTGTTTTTCTGGGAGATTCACTTTATTTTCCTGGAAAAACCAAGAAGTAGCAAACTATTCTAAAAGCTCAGCTGAAGTTGCGGTATAGAAGCATGAGTACACAGCTACGTGAAGTGTTTGTTTACATGCTTTATTTTGCAAGATTTGCAAGTTTCAATACTTACACACCATATGATATTTCGTTATGTGACAATAGCTGCCTCAACACATTGCTCAAAATCCCATTTTTCATGCAATAGAACAAAACGTCTTGATGTTAATTGTCTATTATGTCAGCAGACAAATACATGGAAGGTTTTTTTAATATTCTGCATATAAAGTTTTCCTTACACGCTAGCTGATATTATGACCAAACCTCTTAATGGATGATTAAACACCCATTTTTTTTGTCAGCCAAGCCTGGGCTTAGTTTTCATGCAGACCTAAATTCCAGCTTGAAGGGAGGTGTAGGTCATACACCTGATGAAGTATTCAGTACTCTATTCATCAGTGAAGATGTTATGATTCCAGTTTCTTCTAGATCATTCTAGAAGAAGTTGTTAGAGAGAGTTTTGTTACACTCAGTTTCAGTTTGTTTAATGATGGATTGATGTAATCTCTTCTATTATATGAGGTCATAATATGATATTTACTTAGTAGCACATGTATATAAGCCCTCTCGGATGCTATTTTGTACAAGAATATATTCACTATGATATATAGATTTCTCTCCTTAAATCTTCTTCTCTTTCAAAATCTCATTACATTTCTTACATTCAATTCATGTAATTGATCATTTGAAGATCAATTGCTAAACTGATTGATGATGGTTTGTTACACTGTATACAAACTATTATGTTTCTTCACCCCTTGTTTAAATTAACCGCATGCACTTACAAATACTATTTCTCCTGTACTCACAAAATTGTGCCTTCTAGAAGAGATTGTAAATAGTTGGGGTAATTCGCAAGTTTTCCCGCTAATGACAAAAATAATCATCCAAGATAACAAATCACGGCACGAATGCACAATTTTTGAAAATAAAAGACAGCTTAATACTTGCATTAACTTTGTTGAATTGATTTTTTCAACATAAATTTGTAGATAATTTTTCTGTTGAATTGTTAGTTTTTATTCATTTTAGATTTTCAAGGACGAGAAAAAATATGGCATCAAAGAAAAAATTAAAATACTGAGCAAAAATATACAAACAAAAAAGAACCAATCAAAAATAGATCAAATCGAGCCTTTTATCAACCCCAAACCACAGCTCACAAAAATACACCAAAAAAAAGCCAAAACACTACATACACACGAAAGCATTGTCCAAATCAATCATCAAAAGGAAAACACTTATTAAACAGAGGGAGAAGAAAAACAAAAAAAAAGGATATAGATATCACAAAAGGATAACGATAGGAAGCCAATAAAAAACTTACTACAGAGAGATAAAAAAAAGAAAAAAAAACAGAACACACAAAAATAACATCAAAAAAAATAAAAACAAAGTACAGAAAAAAATACAAAATACTCAACAATTAGAGATTAGAATTCAATTAAGAAGACAATAAGAGACACCAAATTCGAAAAAAAAAAAAAAAAAAAAAAAAAAAAAAATAGAAATACAAGCAACACACATAGACATCAGAAGCATTAGAACACAATACTAACAATCTAGCCAACCACATTCAAATCCCATTTACTTACCCTCACGTCACAAATTTTAGCCTTGTCTTTTCTTGAACCTTTAGCCTATTCTTTCATACACCTTAAGGTCTCTCCTCAACTCTTCCTTAGGTTATCACTCTGTAACAATCATCGATTGCGCATTTTCTCCATGTTCTCTCCATCATGCGACATTCAGCTCAAGTCACGATTGGGCAAATCAAATCACATCCCACCCCAAATTCTAAGGCCAAGAACCCATGACTCCACAAAATTCAATCAGCTTTAACCTTACCTCCATAACCATTGCCCCAGCCTCGATCAAGCAGGGGGCTCACCCACTAACCAACCATAACACCACAAATTTAAAGCCATTTTCCTCACACCCAAACCATGCGTTGGGGGCTCACTTGCAATCACAATCATCGCCTTTGCTACGAATGGGGGCTTGAAGACGATTTCATCTCATACTCTAAAAAACATTTTAACATTATCTATTTCCTTGGTCATTTCATTGCATTATAGATGCTTAGAATTAGACTTCATTACCACATATAGCCATTACAAACATTTTGTAAGCATCATGTGCATTTTGAGTCTACATACATCATAATGCATATGCATCCTTCACAACCACTTACATTGCACATTGCACACTCTACACCCGAGGCCAGGCCCATCTTACATGTAGTTTCCTACACCACGCCTATACGGCCATTCATCGCGTATACGGCGATTGTTGCTATACGCACAGCTCCGCCATACACACTCCTTTCGGCGTTTTGCTATTTATCTCCGCACCAGAAATTCACCGCATACACCGACTCTTTTCGGGTTTTGGGAATTTTGCTCCGCGCACCAAAAATTCCGCACACACATTTCTCGGTTTCGGAATCTTCTCCCGCGCCAGAAGTTCCACATAACATCTCTTCGGGTTTGGAATTTCTCACCGCACCAGAAATTCCACATACACACTCCTTCGGTTTTGGATTTTCTCCGCACCAGAAATTCCACATACACATCTTCTCGGGTTTTGGAATTTTCTTCCCGCACCAGAAATTTCCCATTACCACATTCTCTCGCGGCTTTGGAAATCTTCTCCCGCGCCAGAGAAGTTCCACATTACATCTTTTCGGGTTTTTTGGAATTTTCTTCCCACACCAGGAAATTCGCATAACACACTATCCTATCGGGTTATTGGAATTGCTCCAGGCACCAGTAAGAGAAGAAGAAAGAAGACAGACAAGAACAGAAATTCCACTTACGCACATTCACTCGGGTCTTTTGGAATCTTCTATCCCGCGCCAAAAGTTCCGCAGACGCACACTCTTCGGGTTTTGGAATTTTCTTCCCGCCCAGAAATTCCGCAGACGCACATATTCCTCTCGGGTTTAAAATCTTCTCCCGCGCCAAATAGTTCTACATACACATCCTTTCGGGTTTAGGAATTCACCCGCACAGAATCCGACGTAAGCAAATCATTCCAAGGATACATGCACATTACATCCAAGGAATCCTGACCGCTATCGGGACACGGCAGGTAAAACTAACCGTTGTTTTGTAGCGATACCTTATGTGGCGAAAAAGGCAACTCGAGGGTCGAGAACGTCTTGAGTTGCCCTCCGTGAAATCGAATATTGACTTTCGTCTTACGAGACTTTCGGTTCTCAGACTCAGTCAAAGTGGGGCTTCTGTAAACACCTAAAAATGTTTCCAAATAAGGGTCCTATGATTTTCACTATATCGATGTTCAATTGGTCCGAATTTCTTAAAAGGGCTTTTTGATGATGCATAAATAAACATTTAGACCTACCATTAAACCCATATCCTTTTAGCTAAGCCTAAACCATTTATTTTAATTCAAACTTAGCGCCAAATTATAATAATAGCTGATTTGGAAATAGTAAGACATCTCGAAACTAGATTTGATTCGGCAGTTTGCGATAAAATCCATTAACCACATTCCATTTGCACAAGTCGAATTTAAGTTGAGTTTGAAATCATACGCCGAGACACATAATAGGCGAAAAGTATTTAGTTTATTTTAATTATTTTCTATTTTTAGGCTTTTTCTTTATTTTAAGGATTTTTAAGAATATTGTTTTCTACTTTCCACTTTTCATTTTGTTCTTCTTATTTTTCTGAGTTCTCCAATATTTTTAGCATATTTTTCAGATTTTTCTTTGATTTTCTATGATTTTTACAATTTTTCTAAAATGATTTTTTTAAAATAAATGAATTCAGAAATTCGGAGTAGATAAATTCAGAAATTTCGAGAATTAACCGAAATATTTTAAATTAATATTTTCCACCAAGTTTATCCAAAAGTGGATAAAGGTTAATTCAAATGGCAATTAGATGAAAAAAATACGGTTATTAATTCCCGAATGAAAAGATAGATAAAATAAAAATTAAGTACGGATCGCCACGTCAGCTACAACGGTATATGCGGTCCTAATGACAGTATATACAGTTGTGGTGACCGTATATATAGTCCTAATGACCATATATACGGTTATCTCCGTATACCTGCTTTCGTATTTTGTTTATCTTTTCCCATATGCCTATAAATACATGCTCTCGGTGCTTAACCAAACATCAACGAAAATCATCATACGAAGTGCGATTCAAAGCTCTCAAAATATCTCTCACACAAATCAATCACAAAAGGACAAATAACTCACAACATCCATGGTTCTCGAATCCGTCGCAATTTTCGGAGTCGTTTCTTTGCAAATCTAGGTACAAAATTCTAAGGCTATTCAATCTAACTCTCTCTCTCTCTCTCTTCTTTTATTATTAATTTTGATTAATATAATAATTTTCTTTTGAATTTCAATCATGTAAAATAGTTTTTGTTTTGCTGCAGTCCATGGCTTCTTTGGCAGCTGTTTTTAGCCTTTCTCCACCTTAGGTACAACATTATTTTAAGTAATATTTTGGCAGCATAGTTTCTGAGATGTTTTAAGAGATTGGACATATTTGGTTGTTGGGCACTTTGAACTACTATCATACTATTACTCTCTGTTATACCCGATTTAGCACAAGCCTAGCAGTTAATGCGTGGAGTACCAGTCAAAGGAATCAAGCTAGCATCCCAGAGGAGTTAAGCTGCGAGATTGCCTATAACGTATAATAAAGAGCTGTTGCGCAAATCAAAGAGGAGATCACGCCAGCAGTTGATTCTAGATTTTGTATAAGGCTTTATGAGTATAAATAGAAGACCAATGTAACGGAGGAGGGACATACTGAATCCTTCTCCCCTCCCATATTTTGACATAGAAAATCGATAAAAAGCTTGTACTCGATGGATGAAAAGGACAATTGAAGGCGTGATTCATAGTGGATTGGTGGCCTCATTGTTACCCGCGGTTTTCTCCCATCTTTGGGTTTCCGCGTCACCAATTTCGTGTGTCTTTACCTTTGTTGCATTTCGTTAGCTTACATTTGTCGCATTAAACAGATTGCTCTGTAGTCTATTTAACCTGTATACACATCTAGATGTGTATAAGAGACAGCCCATGTCTGGTGCCCTAACAGGAATTGGGTGAGACCTCTTCCTGGCACAAGTTTTATAGCGAGGCATAAAAGTCTAAATGCACGAAGAGAGAAGAAGTTACCTGAGAAACTGTAGCAGCGGCGAGAAAACAAAGCACGAGCAAGAGTGGAAGCCAGAGATCTTGAAGGAAACAGTAAAGGAGATGAAAAGTTTGAAGTGAGATGTGAAGTTTGATTGGGAGAAGTAAAAGAGTTGTATAAGTTAAAAGGTTTGATGTGACGGGGGCACGAGTAATGAGGGTAATTATGGAGAAATTGGGCGRTTAAAATGAATGGTGGAGTAATGGATCTAAAAACTGTCAAWGTCGTGGGAAGTTAYGAAACTGGCCTTCACTTAACCGCCATAAGCCAAGGACAGTTTAGGGGCAAATGTTATACCCGGTTAAGCACGAGCCTAGCAGTTAATACGTGGAGTACCAGTCAAAGGAATCAAGCTAGCATCCCGGAGGAAAGGAAGGTAGGCATAGAGTTTTTGCCTGATTTARTCTTCTTCCTTTCCGTTACTTGATTGGAATTAATTATTCTCTGGATTTCTCAACTAAAATTTTAATATATTCTGGTATTTTGATCCATTTGCTAAATCTTATGCCTTTCTCTGTWTGCAAAAGGATCATGACCTTATTGTTGGTGGTTCTGATGCTAACACTGATAAATTAGTGATTTAGATTGTTGTTTAGTTAATTTGGAACTATTTTTTAAAATCATAATCAGGAATTTGGCAAGGATAAGAGTGAGGAGTTGTGCCATCATAGTAAGACAGAGTCTGTAGTTTCTACTTTTGCCAAGGATGAAGATTTTGCATGTAGCATTTGGGAGGAACAGAAAAAAAWKG
>SNQN01004848.1:10461-38981 GCA_008642245.1 Bassia scoparia | reverse complement strand
CACAATATATATATATATACAACCTATGCAACTAGGGCTCGAATAATTAATCGGCCCAAATACTATACACAATATTATCGGGCTCAACAAATAGTGACGGTGCTATGTTCAATGAGGGAAAGGTTGGCTTAAGGGGTGTGGTTCGCGATGCAGGGATGAAGTTGTCTTGGCACTATGTGAKGTGTTAAAATTGGAGACAACAGCGAACATTGCGGAGGCAATTGCAATGAAAATGGCGGTGCGTACGACTCGGGAAGTACGATAACGAAGCTTAGTTATTGACGCAGATTGCATTAAGCTCTATAATTCTCTTAAAAAAGGCTCTTTGATCAATCCGTCTTTGGAGTCATTGTTAGAGATATTGTTTCTTATGGTGCTTTATGTAATACTTCTAATTATTTTTACTTCGTATTATCTTTTAACTAGTTCGTGACGTCAATATATAATTATATCCCCTCTGGCCTCTACCAATTAAACTTAACCCAAAAACCGCAACAATAGTATTTACTATTTAGTGTATATAATCAAACCTGATGATGCCACAAGGATGAGTAGAGCATTATTCCTAACATCAACGTGACCTTATGCGACGCCATTCAAACACCAGGCTATCCTACTTATTACTCTAAAACAAGATACAATGCCTGCCCTCTTAGCTCTTAGGCTCTTAGCTTATTTATACTATTCTATGCAGTGAGGTGTTGAGGTCACCTTCGTCCAATTTGCATTTCTTTTTTCTATTTTCCAGATCCAAGCGAGACCTTAGTGTAATTTCTGTTTTATTCGATTCAATTTAGTTATCCCCTTGTTTGAGGTTAGTAAAATCAAATCAAATCAGCATATTTTATTTTATTTTATTTTATTTTTTTCACTTGGTTCTTCGGAGTAACAACTAACAAACCAGTATGTTCAAGAAAAGGATCACTTCATCATCCAAAGCTGCATCAGCTGGGTAAATTACCCAGTTCTATATTAGAATCCAACTGATTTTATCATTCAATTAACTACAGTTCCAAAGGTACTTTACATGAGCAGCACACTAACCAACCCCATGCATTGAGTCATATGCATGAACATCCTTATGCACGCTAACATCCTTCAAAGAGATCATACATCTTTATTGACAGTATTGAGACTTCATATCATCACTCCTCAACAGAGACTTGCTCAAGAATTTGACGTATTCGAATGCGTTCATCCGTTGTAAGATCAGGGGCGTCGCTGGTTAATCTCTTCCTCACTTGTGCACTTTCACTATCTGGSTCATCAGCTAAAACCTGAAAATGAAATTGATGATAAAATAATTTAGTATGACAGCAATTGAGAGAAAGAAAGGGAAAAATCCCACAGAAATAGTATCCATATATATTTTGCTATCATCCTAAASGCCTAAAAAGGTTCATGATGTCTTCATAGTTCAGACTCATCAAATACCAGGTACTCCGTAGTTCTTGTTAGTGCTAAAGCAGGACACTGGTTTGAAGACAATTGAGATATAAACGATGCATTGACTTTTATACATCCTCTTATTCACGTTATTAAATATATTATACTTGATATATACAAGCCTAGATGGACAACCCAACAAATACGGCAATAAAAGTAGCATACGTGTGACATATTCTGAGACTCACCACAACATAATTGTTGACATGACCGTCACTGTTAGGCGTCGTCAGAAGTTCTTTCTTATTGTACGTCCATTCACCATCAACAATATACTTGTACTCATAATGTCCTTCCTGTTAAAATAGATGGTGAAMGCAATGATGAGATCCCAACCCTTGTCATGTTTTCAATACATTTGATTCTGAGTTGCAAACATCTGTTCTAAAACTGTATACTTGCAGAGGAAATTATAAATCATTCAAGTCATTTCCATATCCATAATCTGGAGAAGTGATCAAATAACAATTCTACTGGCATAACTATATGAAGAGAGAGATTGATGACTTTAAGAAAGTAAAGGAACAGAATGGAGGAAATAAGAATCAACTGGCTTCCATTCTGAAATTACTCACTGGCAAATCTCGCTCCAAAATCCATGAATTTTGTCCCGCATCAAACTTCAGTGGTATTTTCTGGAATAAARAGGAAGCAGAGTCCGTAAGGTTTTGTATAGTATTCAGGACAAGCAATTAAASTAACAAAAACAAATAACATGAAGAGACCAGTATAACAGCATACCAAAAATAACAGGCATAATATAACAGGAAATAAAGGCCAGAGCCTATGAATTTTCCTTTGCCTAATTCAACTAATTTGGTTAGTAGTTGGCAGGGGCGTSGCTGAGCCGGCGCGGAGTGCGCGACGGCTCAAGGCCTCGGAAAACTAGAGGCCCCAAATTAGAGTATATGTATTAGTTTTCTCAGTTAAGAAGCAGATTAGAAGGCTTGGAGCAGTGGATAGATCATCCGGGTTTTGTTTCAGTGATTCCAGGTTCGAATCTTTGTACTTTGTGATATGCAACATTTGTTTTGGGAAATGGGGGTGGGCCTCTTTGTGCATTGTGTAATACAGCTGTAGCATGTTAAAGACTTAAAGTAATCACAGAGAATATATTGAAGTTAATTGTTTGGTTCATTATTCCACACAATTCAATTAATTTCCCCCCTCCTCAACCATTAATATTCACATAATAATTTCAAACAGAATATAATTGCTATTTAAAAAAATGAGTATATCAATTTTATTTTTAATTCTTTTGTTTTGGCAACTCAAACCATAAAATGCAAGTTGATGATGTCAATCTGATGATATTAAAATTGGGAATGAGTATATAAGGAGAGTTTACGAGTTCCGAAAAAAAAAAGAGTTTACGAGTTGAAGTAGTTGATTAACTTGACACGCCAAATTTCAAAATATCAGTTTAAGACCGAAGGGTTAGGGCCCCTTACAAAAATTCGCACAGGGCCTCCTCTAGCCTTGCCATGGCCCTGGTAGTTGGGTTTGTGATCTTAGGAAACCCAAGTATACCTATGGTGGATTCCATCGGAGAGAGCTTCGTTTAGTCATTTCAATCCTATTTGTAAGCTTAGGTCCGTATATGCCATACATATTGTTAAGCTTAGGTCTGTATATGAGATGATTCACAAAGTATGATCAAAAAAGGAATTAATAAGGGAAAAGAATAGAAAGAGTTGTTTAATCAACAAGAGCCTGATTGTTAGGTGGTAAATGTCTAATGAGTAGATGGTAATAAATGACCGTTATGAGAATGAAATTAGATGTCATATGCAAATATCCACAGTAGTGCTTATCCACCCTCCAATTCTCCAAGTATCTCCTTTTCCTTTTTCTTTTTTCAATCCTAACCATTTTAGAGAATAGTATTGGTGAAAATGGACTCGATGATGAAAACACATGTTTTGGATAGAGTTGCGTTACCAAGTACACAAACATAAAATTTCCTTGCAAACGAACTCACTAATTTGTTCCCATTGTCTTATATATCAATCACATTCTAGCAAACAAAAATTTATAAAAATTATTTGGGAGCGAACACTTAAATAATATTACCGTCCCCCACCCTACATCAAGCCAGCAATTTCAACAAGGGTGCAACCTGATAATCCCATTTGAATATGATTGATTCTCTTTTAAGCCCGTAAGCTTTAGATGGACAACAAGAAATTGATATCTCTACTCTTAAGTCTAAGCATTTGAAATTTTGAATATACTCTTCAAATCATCAAAAGAACCGGCTTGAGTCTAAACAGCCAAATAAGGAATTAACAAAAAAACTGAATCATGAAAATACTAACTCACCATGTCAGCAGTCGCACTTTTAATTGCATCAAGTTTAGGGCAGCAAGCACGTTTGCTCTGAGAGAAAAAGACCACCAATAAGAATTCAAATAATTCCTTTTAACATACTAACAATATTACATCATTAAGCGTTTAACTTTCCAGTACAACATCATCAAAAGCTAGTTATCTCGTACCCTTAATTATTTGTAAAGAAGAGTAATGGAGAACCTGTTGCGAATGTCAATTCTAAAAACAGCTTACCAAACAGTTTTGCACCTTAAATTTTTTTTGAATTATTTTAAGAATAAGTTGGCAGGGTTCCTAGACTTCATACATGTACACAGATGAAGCGTAATTCACTACTTTCTTATTTGTCTAAAAGATAAAACACTGGAAGTACAACGAATTTAGACCTTGTTCATACTCCAACAAAAGAAAGACACACTTCTGTGGAAAATCTCCTACCTAGCAACCCCCCTTCCCGATTGAATAGAAGCTGCGAGGATAAAAAGAGATTCTGCATCGGAAGAAATGCTAGTTCATTGTACTCATTGATGTCACAGATTCCTAGGAAACCAAAATCTCCAGAATCCAACACAATGATCACATCACTTATTTGCTATTGCTATCTGACGCAGAATTTTGAAGCTACCAAAATGTGACAAATAGACCATACAGCTAAATGCAAAAGAATAAAGCCTGTACACTTACCAGGAGTAATTTGTGTGCTTCATTTAGCCTATATCCTTGAACCCAATACATGTAAGCCAGCTGCATTTCAACCATAACTTCTTATCAAAACATGAAAACTGCCACAGAAATTGATACACTTTGAGGAAGAAGTATAAACTATAAAGTGTTTCATATTCTTTATCCGGTTGACCTTGCGAGTACTTTTGAACAAAAGTATAATATGAGCTCTGGTTTTGATTTGATAATCGATATGAGTTTTGAGTTTTGAGACTGTGCAGAAAGATGATATCAGACTAGGACAGAAACCTTATACAGTACACGAAATATAACAAACTAGGAAGAATCAACATAGATGAGAAGATTGGGACTAGTAGAAGGTGAAAAAAAAGGATGCATTCTTAATGAATTTTGAAAGTATGCAAGATAGTACAGTTTAATTGAACAGAACTTGAGATTTAAAACATAAATATATATGTATCCATATTCATGAATCAAAGATTTATTTTTAATATTATTATTTTTTTAAATGAATTCTTTGAGTGTAATTGATATAACAGAATGATCCTGTTGATTGAATTACACTTATTATGAAGTTGAAAACTTGAAATAACTGTAATGATGAATTAGACCGAGGATATGAAAGACAGTCTCTTTATAATCAGGGCATGAAAAGAAGAAAGTCATATTAAAAACTAACTTTTGTCCTTTTGGTACTCAAGTTCAAATTTCAATAACTACGATTACTTGAATCAAATCAATACCAACCTCAAGCTACAACAAATACATGGACCTTTGTGAACACAGTTATATGAAATGATGTGAGAAAGAGAGCATGCAAAAGACTTAGATCTCATCTACAGCAATCAATTTCTTGCTATCACACATGATTATACTCAATCAATGTGAAAAAAACAGAAGAAAGAAAAATAGAAGATATATAAAGATCTAAAACTATCACACATGATTCGACATTGATCATATAAAATTGAATGCAAACATGCAGATTGTTCATTCCAAGTCAAGTAAGAGGGTGTTTGGTAGATGGGAATTGGAGGTGGAATGGGAATATTATTCCCATTAAAGTCCAATTCCCATGTTTGTTATGTTGGATGGGATTAGATGAGGGAAGGGGAATGGGAATAAAATGGCATGAATTCCCCATGTTTTATTACCTAGGGGGGGTAGGCAATAGATGGGAATTCAATTTTTTTTGCTTTTTCCTTTTTCTTTTGGAGGTTATGTGAGACATTTTTTAATCAAAATTAAGATAATACAATTTATTCCCACATTTATTCCCAGCCTATACCAACATGGAATTGAGAATATGTTATGAATTTCCCACATTTTAATTTCCCATTTCCCATTCCCATTCTATATTCCCCAAATTCCCATTCCCACTTGCCAAACGTCCCGTAAAAGAGCAAAGATTGGTTGACCAACTTATCATGAAAACATATGATTACCASATCTTTGTGATCAATTTGTCCTTCAATTTGAAAACTCTAGGAGCATGGTATTTTATGTACTCATACCCCAAAATGTCCTTAACTCTAAACACAAATGTCCTAAATTACAAGAAATGTCCTTAACTATGTTCTAAACGAAAATATCCTAAAATAGATGAAAATGTTCTAAACCACAAAAACAGGTCCTCAATCCTATTCATAAATGTCCTAAATTAAAAGGGGTGCACGTACCTCATTGTGATTGTGCTCCTAGYAGCACAATGGAAAGTTTACCTTAAATAATAGCTAAACCGTTTCAATCTTAGTTATTGTTTTTACTTCTTTTCTTTTTATTGTCGTAATTTTTGGGGATTAAGACCATTCCAATGTTCCCTTTCGTCATGCATTAACTAAACCAACAATTAGGATAAGCACACAAAAATTAAAGCTTTGATATGATCACAACTTGGTATTAATAAACAGCAACTTTAGGTGGAAAGAGGGGTAGAACAAAAGTGACGATCAATAAGTAGACGTGGGTAATCAAAAGTGATCAAGAGCATACAGCAACAGCGGGAGCTCTTCCCATTCCAGCTGTACAATGAATGTAGGCAATGCCTCCATTTTTGTTAATAGCCTTGAGTAATTTGCTCACAACAACTGGAAGCCTCTTGCGTAAATCAAACCCATCAAAGTCCCTGTTGCATTCCAATGTCAGTACAACATCCATCAGAATTCCTTAACCACGTGATCACAAAGGAAATCATATAAGATTTAAATGATAAATTGATAATGCCTTCTTGCATATTTAGACAGAGCCTTTACAAAAAGTACAATATCACAGCATCACAATTCACWCACACACACACAAATTCCCAGGTATCAAAGTCATGTCCGCATTCAGATTAGACATAAATCTCCATGATTACAGATAGCCTAACTGCAGTACCGTGGAAGGAAAAGATACCCAAGTCCGTAGAATGTCCTGGTGAAATAAAGCTTGTATGTTCTTTCCTAGTGAAAAAGAACCATCAATAAAAATGTTCTTCTAACATTTCGAAGTCAAAAGATAAAACATAGTTGAGGTGCTCAAATCCAATGGCTGGCAGATTTAGTAATGGGAACATTTCAGCATGAATAGCCCCTTGCACAGTTGCATGCTGCATACATTGTGCATTGTGCTTAMGAAGCTCAGACTTTTGATTTTGAGAAGCTTAAATAACCATTTCTACATAGGCACAACCTATTTTGCTCAATATGAGAAACAAAAYTCTAGTTGCATCTGATCCAATATGTTACATAAGTTAATAACTGACAAGTATCAACAGGGGTATCAGTTGTTCTCCTAAACTGCCGGACTTTGGTCTTACTCAGACTGTCCACATAAATGCATCACAGCATTAGAATTTCAGCACGACACAAACATTTATAAACTGATGAGTCATGTAGTGCAGTTGCCAAGGATCCAAGAGATCAACAGAAAGATACAATTTGATAAAGTAATAACCTATTTCAGCGCGGATATGTTCAACATCAATATATTTTGCTGCATACTTCCGAATAGCATTGATATCAACTCCAAAATATCTAGAATGTGTTAAGTGAAAATTAAATCCAACTCGAGTGAGCATAAGCAGGGACCACTATAAGTACAAAATATCTAGAATGACTATTATAATGGAATAAAGGATACTGGAGATCAGGATCTTGCTGGAGACAGAAAATAGTTCTCACTCCGATATTTCGAAGTTTGTCAACATCTGCAGGTCTCTGCATTTGAGATAATGCATTAAAGAGGTAAATCTGTCAACACAGGAATGAAAAAACCAGAAACAGATAAATACCTGTAAACATGAACCGACAATCAAGTCTGGACGAATAAAATTATAGTTTATCCCAATTCATGTCTATAAGTCAAGGCTGTGGATTTAAGAGTTAGAAAAGAAAGGTAAATAACACAAAACAGAATATACGTCGTTCAACACAAACAATTTTTTTCCCAGCACAGCATCCGTAGAAAATTAATTAGTAATGAATTCCAAGCAATGCCCTCTAGATACATCAACAAAAGACTAAAATCATGTATCGAAACAAGTACAAATAGGGAATAATCACACTATTCTTCACCAGCAATAAAAATCGTAAGAATGATTGAACTTACAAGCACCCATTGCTTCTGTCATGGTCTCGCTGTAAACATCTGATTTTGTTCTCTCCCAATATCATCCATTTTACACTAGATTTGGAGCCAGAAACTGCCTGCAGAGTGTTTATTTAGTTTTTTTTTTTAAAAAAAATCATGTTAACATTGAAGTTTGAACATGTATTGTTGATACCACTTTCCACTTGAACTATTCCTTTTTCTTCTTGCTGAGAAAGACAACCACAACTTTACCATTCAGTCACACAATTATATAGGCAACAGAATCTTGTCCCGGGTAATATGCCCAAGTGTTAGGATCCAAGCCCTTTCTTGTGGGGCTTCGTGCACGTCGCCCCCACAAGCGCCTTAGAATAGAGTCTAGAGAACTGTATGGCTAAAGTTTAGCTTGAGTGTCTCCTAAGAGGAAATGTATTCATTTAATTTAACCTTTTTTGGGAGAAGGTGATATATGAGATGGTATATTCCAAAAGATTCCTCCTACCCATGCTTAATGTTTATGCCTCTATGCCTTTATAGATATGTGCTTGCATTGCATTTTAGCATTCCAATCCAAATTCCCAAACTCTAATTCAGAATCTCGGGTTCGGTCCCACTTGTGCACGCTTTGATGTAGTCGGCCAGCACAGGCGCGTTAATCCACTTTAAGGCAATGTTTAAAAAGGGACGCTTATGGTGCGCCTAGGCATTAAAGCAGTAGGCGTAGGGGGTACGCGCTGTACTAGGGTGAGGCGTGGGTTTGTGGTTAGCGCGACTAGGCGATGAGGTGTTAAGCTCTAAGGCGACACCTGATCAAAAAATGTTTTGTTGTTGCGTTTTAAAGTTTGTATTATTATATTCTATATTTACCTTAACAATTAGATATTGGGCTTGGCCCATCTTTGAATTCACATGGGAAAGAAGAAAAAAGGCAAGAAGAGTCTAGAAAGGAAGAGAAGAAGGAAAAAAAATTACCATTTCAGGATAAGGAAGAATACTAGTAAAATCTTTCACATTCATTCCAATCTTTCAAAGTTGTTGAAGAAGAAGACCAAAATAAGTACTTTTCTCATCTTTTCCTCTCTTTAATTTATGGCATGAGATCTATTCCTTTCATCTCCTTCTCTCTCTTCTTTTTTATTCATCCATCTGATTCTTATAAAGTGGAGGTTTTCAATTATTATTTATACTTGGACATCATTAGTGCTATACTTCCTGATCTGGATAGGGATTAATTTTATTATTACTTTATTATTATTATTATTGTCGAATATTTGTTAGGATTAATTATTTAGTTGGATTTATTTTGCTTATTTTTGGAAAATTCGAATTAGTTTAGATTAGATTAGTTTGTTAGGAAATTTGTTAGTTAGGATATTAGTTGTTAGGATATTTGTTAGTTAGGATATTTTTCTGATTGTTAGGATAAATATTAAATTTCGGTTAGGGTTAGTTTTAACTAGATATTATTAGGTTATTTTAGGATATATACTTAGTTAGGATAATTTCTGGATAAGATTATACCTTTCCATAAATCATTAGTTAGTTTTAGATATATTTTGTATTATAATAGGTTCGAATTCTTTAATGAAGATCAATTTATTCTTGTCAAAAATTCTCTTTGTATTCAGAGAAAACCTTGTGAGTTTTGTGGTTGGTCCGGAAATTCACTTGATTAGCTACATTGTCGGTTGCTTTTGGAGCTGGTTCCACTTTGTGAGTTAAGACCCTTCAAATTCTGTGGTTGGTCCGGGGGTTTGAAGTTATTTTCGTTTTCTTTATTCCCATCCTTTGGAAATATCCTTCTATTCGGCTTTATTCTGTATTCAAGAGATTTGTAAGCATCTCGCTTATAATCCACATCAATTTGGTATCAGAGCCTCGTTATATCGATCCAAAGTCCAAAAGTTTTGATGTGCAAATTTCCAGATTCGTCTGCAATTTCCAGATTTTTGCGCAACTTTGCAAGCTTCGTTCTCACTCGTCTCTTAAGGTTTTCACGTGATTCTTTTTTTGAAATTTGATAACATTTTGTCTAGTTTCTACCTGTAAAATTTGAGATTTTTCAATATCGTTTGCTATTTTTTTGAGATCGTTTTTTACAAAGTCGTCAGATTCGAAACAGTTTTGGTAGTCTGGAGTAAAAATTTAATTCTGAATTATTGGCTTTGAATTTTCACACGAAATTTTGATCGAGTGTTCAAGATTATAGGGGAACGTCTGTAAAAAAATCAGCTTAAAAGAGTTGATTTGGTTCAGGTTTTAGTTCGATAAATACAAACAGTTTGTGGGCGCAACAGATTTGGTTATATGCTATGGTTTTTGCTAGGGTTTGAGGAGTACATGCAAGATATGGGCAAGATTATGGAAAGATGTTAAACTTTATGATCTACCAGATTTTAATAGAAGCTTCAAACCTAACAATGTCTTGATTGCAAGATAAGAAAAAAAGGTGTTCTAATGTCAAGGAATAGGACATAATTCAACAATTTGTCCAACAAAATAACTATCACTTGGGAAATGGTATCAAGAACTTGAAGCAATTGATAATTTGAAAATCATGGATAGATCTCAAGTCTTTATATCTTCAGAATTTAACCTCATGCTAGGAATAGAAAACTGATGTTCCATCATCTCATAAGTCGGGGGAAATACAAGATATTACATGTGTTGATCTAGAAAGTGCCAAAGATATGAGTAAGGTTGAACCTTGGATCTTACAAGTGATATATGTTTGAGTCTTGATGCGCACAATGAGCATGTACAAGAAGAATCGATCATTCATAAATGTTGCCACATGAAAGAAAAGGTTAGTATCATCATTTACAGTCAAAACCGAATTGGAGAACCTACTACAAAGCAATATTCTATTTCTTTTGCACAAAAGGTGGATACGCGAATTCGAGTCTTTGAAAAATGGGAAAATCTTTTAAAAGAGAAGAAATTAGTTCGTTGACTTATATCTGGAAGTCTTCACTGAAAACTACAATTCATACATAGATAATATTGTAGAAGCACATGTTCGAGAACCTATAATTACGACACGCTACTAAAGAATGTCGCATATGGATGGTTGCATAGCTCGCTACACCAAAACTGGGACAAGTTTGTTTTCAAAAAGGGAGAATGATCTGGATAGGGATTAGATCTTTTTATTAGCTTATTTTATTATTATTGTCGAATATTTGTTAGGATTATTTATTTTAGTTGGATTTATTTTGCTTATTTTGGAAAATTCGAATTAGTTTAGATTAGATTAGTTTGTTAGGATATTTGTTAGTTAGGATATTAGTTTATTAGGATATTTGTTAGTTAGGATATTTTCTGATTTGTTAGGATAAATATCTAGATTTCGGTTAGGGTTAGTTTTTAACTAGATATTATTAGGTTATTTAAGGATATAATTAGTTAGGATAATTTCTGGATAAGATTTAATCTTTCCATAATATCTTAGTTAGTTAGTATATTTTGTATTATAATAGGTTCGAATTCATTTAATGAAAGATCAGTTTATTCTTGTCAAAAAATTCTCTTTGTTAATTCAGAGAAACCTTGTGAGTTTTGTGGTTGGTCGGAAATTACTTGATTAGCTACATTGTCGGTTGCTTCTTTGGAGCTGGTTCCACTTTGTAAGTTAAGACCTTTCAAATTCTGTGGTTGGTCCGGGGGTTTGAAGTTATTTTCGTTCGTTTTTATTTCCCATCCTTTGGGAAATATTTTTCTATTCGTGCTTTTCTATTATTTGGTATTCAAGGATTTGTGAGCACTCGCTTAGAAACACACATCACTTCCCAGCACTAATAAATTATACTTGTTATATAATGTATGTCACTATTGCACTATAATGGGTACCTTAGTGGTTATGAATGGCTTGAATGAAAAAGGATTAATCATATAAAATTGCGCATCACTTGATAAGGCGTGCGCCTTATGCTTGCGCCTTGTGCCTAGGCTCACAACCCTATCGCCTTAGTGCGCCTAGCGCCTTTTTATACACTGAGTTAGGGTTATAAGACATTTCGTGCTCAATGGGAAGTTAGGAAATTGTTGAAATTTTTGTTAAACCCATATAAAGAAATGTTGAGTTAAAGAGTTATACAGGAAGTACCTTCTTGTGTTTAGGGTTAGAGCACATGCACAAAGGAAGCTTCACTTGGTTAGACATAAACAATTTTAATGTAAAATGTTTTTTTATTTATAAAATATGCAAATCTTCATTGAAAAATAAACTTTTTGTTCTTAGAAGGGAATAAATGGGGAAAAAAGGGAAGAATGTGGATGAAAAGAGTAGAAGAGACATAAGGGAATAGATAAAAACATGATATTTTTTCCTTCGAATGGGAAATGGGATTCCGTCAAACGCTAAGACCGTTATATACCTAGGAGGATACATTCGGAAATGACGAAGTAATTATTAGATACGAATATAATTTTTTTAATGTATTTGTTACCTTTAAATTTGTAATATTTCGGCTCATGTGAAAAGGCTTTAATGAACATGTTGGCATGATAAGTAATAGAATAAATTTAAAAGTTTAGAGATGAAAATAACCAATTTAGAAGAATCTGGATAAGTATATATTATAAAAATTTTCAATATTCTCTTTTAGAGAAATATATATGTCTGAGTAAATCTTCTCATTTTCATACTATGATCAGATTCAACATTATTATATTTTAATTTGAAATATTAACATGGATTAAAGTAGATTGATTGGTTAACTTCTCACATTTGATTTCAAAGGTCACATGTTCAATTCCTAGCAACTATTACATCACTATCGTTAACTTCAACAAATGGATTAACGCAAACTCCAAGATAGAATAGGTTAAGTATTAATTAGGAGAGTTGTTCAGATAACGTCAGAGAGAGAAGATCGCATGGGGTAAGTGAAGTCGGAGATAAAGTATGAGAGAAAAATCAGTTGGGGCAGGTAATTTCGTTTTAAGTATTAATGTTAGGGTTATAACACATTTTGTGCTCATATTTATACCAAATATGGGAACTTCGGAAATTGTTGAAATTATTTTTTTACACCCATATAAAGAAATGTTGAAGTTAAAGAGTTATGGAGGGAGTAGATTTTTGTGTTTTTAATTGGAGTCTTGTACATATGCAAACGAGGGTTGAGGCACATGCGCAAAGGAAGCTTCAGGCAAGTGCCAAGAGCGCCTATACATTTATAGGAATGTCTTTTAATATATCATACAGATGCTAGCAAAGAGAGGCTGATTGAATCACTAGAAAGGCAGGACAAATCGTTACTTAATTTGGACAMCAACTTTATTGAAGAGATATAATGACAATGACTTCCTGCTATAGAAATAAAGCTATATAAACTTCTTGGTTGGGTGAAAAAAAATACCAATGTAAAATGAAGGTAGGCTTTACTTGGTTAGACATAAAACAATTTTAATGTAAAATGTTTTTTCATAAAATATGCAAATCTCCATTGAAAAATAAACCTTTTGTTCTTAGAAGGGAAATAATGGGGAAAAAAAGGGAAGAACGTGGATGAAAGAAGAGTAGAAGAGACATAAGGAGAATAGATAAAAACATGATATTTCTTCCTTCGGAAGGGAAATGGGTATCCGTCATTGGAAGAGCTATTTCACCCAGCCAAATGAAACTGTAACATAGGAGAAAGCTCGGGAATTTTAGTGAGTGGGGTAATATAGTGATGTGGTATTTCCAACAAGGGTAAAGAAAACATTTTAACTAATGTAGCAAGTATTATAACATGTCTATTTATAACATAGTGCATGAGGAAGCAACAATAATGTAAAAGAAGTTTTACGCAGGATGAACCCAGAAAATCATTTATGCACGTCAATATCAAACAAACAAAGTCTGAAGTACAGATTCATGTCATTGGCAAATCAGATGCTCCTTTTCCAAAATATGGGATCATTATTGACCATTCAAATCTATCAAGCTAATTAGATTGGGGAAGATATGAAGAAAAGTGATATCTGAACTTGTTTTTGTGGTACTTAAAAGGCTTACTTTTGGGACAAAGAAAGGTTAACATTAGACTTCAATCTACACCTCTTGCAGCATTATTCCACTAGATAAGTAGAAGACTTTCTCCTCTAGAAAACAAGTGAAAATTTATTGAAAGAAAATACTAAATCAATGGGAAAGAAAACCCACATGAGATGGAACTAGTAATCCCCCATCCAAAAAAACTAAATAAATAAAATTGAAGAATAATGATTATTATATAAGTTTGATAGGCTACTCCACCAAATACTAATGAGTTCAAATTCTCCTTTAGTGATGGATTTTCCATCAAGTGTCAAAACACCCAAATTAATCCTTAAGCAAGCGTGTCATGTGCACAACTCCACCTTTTTGGCACACGAGTGTCAAAATGTTGTTGTTTATTCCCCRTTCCATTTTTTTCATTTTTATCCACTACATTTATGTTTTTGTATGGTTAAAGAACAAATGATTAAGATAAGTTCAATTATGGGCGGCAAACTGAATCCTGSTCATGCAGTTCTCATAGTCACAAACTCACAATTTCGCTTCTTCTAGGAAGAATCCTTGTACAACTTGTATCCATCAATTTGGCTGACACTAGACACATGCTATAACTTGGCCATTTCCAACTTGAACAAAATTTCCCCATCCCTATAAAGAGTTTCCACTTTCCATCTGAAGGGCTAAAATATATTAGTTTGTTATTCTCTAGCATGTAAAAGTAGTTTGTTGCAAATGACTCCTATATTCAACAAAACTTATGATTTTACACATGTATCATCAATGCAGTCTTGGTACAAATGACAACGAAACCAAGTGCAATGTCAGTGGCCTCCCTTTCACAAGTATAAACGTGAAGAGTAATGACCCTTTATATACGAATTGTTTCTCTTGGCTTGTCCGAAACTAAGGTTTTGTCATTCTTTCCAATCTATGATTAATTAGCAAGAAATAGTACTTTAACATTGTAGCCAACCCATAAAACAGACAACAACAACCAGGTATGAATTGCACACAAAAGGTATATTCCTGTGTAAGCATCCATACCACTAACAGTTGAGCAATAATCAGTGTTACACATAAAAGTTCCCTCAAGTCAAATGAATATTGACGTAAAATTACTCACACACAATCCTCAAGAACTACTCTTATGCTTAATTGGTTTCTCTTCGAGATAGAGTTTCACCGTTGATTTTTTAGTTTTTGTCTCCTTCATGGCCTCATGGGTATTCCATACCACTGTCCCTTAATTGGATGTGGTGAAATGAGTATTAATCTTCTCACCAACGAGTGGATCCAACTTCAAAGGACACTCACACAAGATGAATGAATACAACTACCTTATACCTTATTAGCTATTAGAATTGGGGAGTTAGACAAGCAATGCATCACAATGATATTTTGACAATTACACATACTAAATCTAATTATAAATCAAACAATAAATTCAGCAATGGACTGACCAATATCATATCATCAAACATAGTTTTAACCATTTCAGTTTTTCAAGCATGCTATACAACATCTTTAGCTATTAGTATCCCTAATTATGGATTAGTAACATATATACATTAGATTTCATCGCAATACTCAATGTGAACAACAACCACATCACATATAACTTACTCAAATTGTGAACACTGAGCAGTGGAAAATTACATATGTATTCAACTTTAAAAAAACAAAGGGAGTGTACATTTGAAATTATAGGCCATATTCATTAACACTGACCCTTAACAACCACAATCCTGCGAAAATCCTGATCACTAGTATTCATCACAGGCTGCATATGAGCAAAAATAAATAAAATAAAATAAAAAAAAAATAAAAACACCGAAAATTAACAAAACAGGGGAACAAACTGCAGCACGTAACAACTTAACAAGCAACAGAATTCATGCAAAATGAAAAGAGATTAAAGATGCTAAATTTCTGGTAGAAAAGAAAACATACCACCATATGAACAAAGCTCGAAAACTTAGCTCATTGGGTTTGAGAAATTCAAAAGGCAATGCATTAATCCTGATAATACCCAAAAACAAAAATCAAACCAAAAAAATTAGAATAAAAATGCAAAGAAAGGTAACCAAAGATTGAATCTTTTCCTGGAAATTCTGAAGACAATTCATTGCAATTTGCAAAATTAAAAAGCCAGAATAAAAAAAAGGGATCTTTCTTCTTTTAGAATCAAAACAGAACAAGGACCATCTAATTTAAAAACTTGAAATCAGAAAAAGGCCAAATGATAGAAATTGAAACAAAAGTCTGTGGAAGATATTTTTGAGTCTGGATCTTGAGTTTAAAACAGTGATACTTGAAACTGCGGCAAAAAAATCATGAAATTGATGTTGCCAAAACGGGTAATTACTCCATGTACGCGCGCACTTGCAAAGATGAAGGGTCAAGAACAAACCCGACCTGAAATTTAAAAGCGCACTATGGATCCTCTCGATTGAGACGATTGATGAATTGAGCTTAAGACGTGCCCTTGTTTTATTTTTCCGATTTCCTTTTTTTTTTTGGGGGGGGGGGAGCGGGGGGGGGGGGTGGGCAATAGACAAGTGGTTAATACCTCAATAGTCAATATGGGGGAGTGATCATTTTTTCGTCCCTTCTCTCGAGAGAGGTAGGGTTACTTTGATAGTCCTTTTTAGGATTTTTTGTTCGCTCGCTCTCCCTCGACCCTTTCTAGCTTTCGGTTCGTCAAGGACTCACCGATCGTGGCTGGGCTGCGACCCTTCCTTGTCGCCGGTGAGTCCCCCTCCCACCTCTTTTTGCTTTGAGTCGTTTTGCTAGCGCGGGTGGGTTCGACGAGGGCATCTCTTTCGTATCTCCCCCTTGGTGGTTTTACGAGGTAGCGGTTCAAGGGAGGGTGTCCGTTTCGATACTCCCTTTATTCCTCGTTCCGATTGTCAAAATCCCGAACGGTCGTGATTGAGGTTGTGTTGATGTCGTTGCCGTTTGTTGTTTGCTTTTAGTTTTGCTCTTTTTAGGTTCTTTCGCTTTAATTTCATTAATGATGTCCTCTAAGATTTAGGTATCTTCAGATCGCAATACTAAGGTTGTTGGATCTCTTCCCTATGCTCCTTTTGTTCTAAGGATGAGACCTTGGCTGAGTCTATGTCTTTTGTTCAACAGATATCAAGTGTCGGCTGGTACACAGGTTGTACCAAGGGCTATGTCCTCAGTCTCGTGTTGGAGTTTGGGACATCTTACTGTTGTTTCGATGATCGATATACGCTAGATCTCTGTTGGACCGTGGTTTGCAATGTTTAATGACTTTTGTCGAATCTAAGCGAACTCACAGATCCGTATTGGTTCAACTAATCGACACGAATGGTGACAATTTCTACAGCCTCACCAACTTAGACCAACTCAAGAAGTACTACGTCTAAGGCATACACGCCCACCGCGTCTCGGTAACACAATAGCACCATGCATCAGAACTACGGATGGCCTGATTCCTTATGGGATACCTAGACAGTCTCGCCCTGGGGCTCGACCACAATAACAAGTGCCCTACTTGTTTTGGGATTAACAAGTGAACAACAGTCAATCGGCAATTGGACGAAGTTTTCTTCAACATGCTCAAAGTAAATACAATGTATAGTTTGCAATGCAAGTTTGTAATTTATTACTACTTGTGATAAAAAATTGAGCAATTACAATACAAAAGAAAACTTCAAAGCTCCAAGTTCACTTATTACATGCAAAAACGGCTCGTAGGCCAATCACTTTATTAACTCATGAATATAACAAACATTAAATTAAACAAGATTTGTTTCAAAAAGCAATCATTCCTTCGTCTCTTCTTCTTGCTCCTTGGCATCATCCTTCTTTGTACCCGAGCTCTCACTTTTAGGCTTCCTCACCCATTTGCATCTCTTGGGTCTATCTTCCACATCAACCTTCTATAAATACATACATTTGTCCCTAGCCCAAAACGACCAATGATAAGACACCCCTCGCAACACACAGGTATAATCGAGAGAGCTAGGACCTTGACAGTCCGTAAAAAAGGCAGATTTCCCTTGCACCGGACACCTCTTCCAGGTATTTAACACCTCAAAATATAAGTTTTAATTTTCAAACAACTTTGACTTATTTTTAAACATTTTTTAGAATTTTTCGGAATTTTTCTAGGCATTTTTGGCAATTTTTCGGAATTTTCAACAATTTAATCAATTTTGAGATAATTAATTAAATTATGAAAACCATTCCAAAATTCACGAAATTTTAGCACAACACACAATCTTTCACAAGGAATTTTGACATATTTATTCCATAATTTTTCGATTTATGGTTTAATATTTATGAATTTCTTAAGCAAAAACGTAAAATCGAGCAAAGTGACCATCCCGGGATATTTTGCCTCGAGACACGCGTCCCGAGGAAGCCGAATATCTCGAGCATCGTGATAATATCATCCGCAATTGCAATAATATCAATTATAATCATATAAAATCATGTATATATTTTATACGATTATATTACTATATTATTTCATTACAATCTCGCTATTCGAGGTAAAGCAATCCCAAATATCGCAATAATATCCGCTGCAATCGCAATAATATCAGACCGTAATCGTATAAAATCACCTATGATTATATTATGATATTATATCTTCTCAATCTCACTATTCGAGGCAAGGAAAATCGGCCGAAATCCAGGCTGATACTGGGCGCAATTACGCCCAGTTTAGGGCGTAATTGCGCCCTAAAGTTGCATGTTTTTGGTCTATTTCGACCCTTGCCTATAAATAGTGATCCCCTATATTCATTTCACGATGAATCTCTCTTTGGACGAACTCTCTCTCACTCGTCCAACTCTCTCTCTCTCTCTTTCTCTCTCTCTCATTCTCTCTCACAAACACACTCAAACACGATTCAAACACATAAAAACACATTCAAATGTTCTTTTGCAATAGATCTAAGAGGTTTTCAAGGGTTCTAAAGGTTCGACAAGGGTTCCTAAGGGTCCAAAGCTGCGTCCTTGGTCTTCGACATCGTGTTGCGAGGTAGGTTTAAGGCCAACGTCTCAATTCTAAACCCCCTTTTGCATGCTTTTTTAGAAATTTGACTTTCTATGTAATTTGCATGTAATATTGACTAACAAACAATTTGACGATTCAAATTAACAGCAACCTTAAGGCATAACTTTAAATTCCTCGTACGAGTGCTTGCATGCTTGTCTCACAACTATAATATGTTTTAACAAAGACTTGAAAATTTCGTGTTTCACGCCTAATAAGATAACTATGGACAACCGACATTAGGCTCCTGGAATACGAAATTAACAACACATGACACAACAAACTAGACACTATTTGCATAGTATTCTATTAAACAACCCGCCTAGTAACTTTGTATGCTTATGGTTTAAAATGGAAATTTGTTTGTTGGTGCACTACCAGACATGGAGTCCTTTGCCTTGCTTTATGAAATTATAGGCAAGGCTTAAAACGAGTTCCGCAGCTTCCCAAAAGAAGTGCGGTAGCGACTTGCGTTACTCATTTCGAGTATAAACACACAACTCCAGGCACACTTACAATATGCAAAAGCAAGAATTCAATTCTAGCAAACAAACTGAGTCGCCCTTAAATTGTACCCACCGGAGTAGAGGGACCGGACCCAGTTCGGCCCGGTGATGCCCCGGCGCCCATACAATTTTCTGGCGACTTCACTAGGGCTTTCACTAAAGCTATTACCTTTAGTGATGTGTGGGCAACACTCGAATTGTTATGCGATTTCAGCGTCCTAAAAATGGCATTGTGTTTTAGGCATCCTGCATTACACGAAACTTAGGTCGTTGGCATTCAATTTCCATTTTCTAGGCATCACGTCTCATATAAGTGTGTTTTACACTTGAGACTAGACCGGGGGGGCTCGCTTAAGATTGGTGCTGGTGCACTACCTATGTATCCAATTCTTAAGCTTGATGCCCATCCCCACCATGACGCGCGGCTGCGTGCACTACAAAGCCGTAATGCTTTAGACCTCCTTTAATCATCACAGCGGGCTTGATGTGTTAAGGATCGTTTTGAGCCTAGTCATGGGACCCTCTTGGACACCCGGACCGACCTGTTCGATAACGTAGAAACTGACTCTAGGTGGCTGGACTTTTGTTTTTCTTTTGCATATAGGGTTCATGCTAGCTTTGCAACGTGCTACGTGCTTTTGGACTAAGGACCCTAGCTTTGCATACATAACAAACAAGTCATTGAGTCATGTAATAGTCCTCATATAGCAAGGTGATCATTCCTTAGGTGTCGTAATGTCGAAGTGGTTCTAAACTAGAATCATTAGGCGTTACGTGTTTGTTGAGTCATACAATTGTAAACGGACGTCGGACCTTTGAACTTCGCCTTTACAAAAACAAAAAAAAAAGAGGAAAAAAACAAAAAAAATAATGACAAAAAAAGTGAAAAATGAAATAAAAGGCGAAAGGAAAATTTTCGACGTTCATGCACTTTTCTACATTTTTGAGTCAATCAATAGGCAAGGGAATGATCACCCCTAGGACATGCATTGCATCACATGTGGATTCGACATGGAACTTAACTTTTGGTCCTTGTGCAAATAGGGTAGGCACCAACAGTTGTGCTCATAGACACAAGGTTCGTTCCACGGTTCTCGAGCAACACTCCTCCAATCAACACCATTGCACTATGGATAGTGAAGACACTCGAATGGACTTTACTTTAGCTGATTTGAATGAGACCCTCAACTCATTTGCTTCCCGAGTCGCTCAGCTAGAGAAGTCCAACACCAAGGTCCTCGAAATTCTTGAGGAAGTGATCCATAGCATCCTAAAGCACTATATAGATCGGGTTTTGTCCAAAGGAGAAGTAACTTCTTCAGACAACAATTTGCAAGAATCAGTTAGCGAGAATGATACTGAACCAAAGCCAACGACCAATATGGTGGAGGTCATCACTTCTCACATGAACAAGCAATGAAGAGGATCGATGATTCTCTTAAAAGCAAGACTATGGTGAAGACTCCTGTAATTCGCAAAAAGCGCAAATACACTACGATAGGCATGCCCTATGCCCAAGACCTTGAGCACCTCAAGGCGATTGGCTTCATTTCACCAAAAGGCCCTTCTCCAATTCCTCCTTTGGAGAAAAGGCCTCCTAAATGGAGTATTGACAAGTTTTGCAAGTTCCACCGAGGACATGGCCATGACACCGAAGAATGCCATACATTGAAGGAGGCAATCCAAGACTTGATAGACAGTGGCTTTCTCCCGTCTCTCATAGGCCCAAACAACATGCCAGGTGTCAGTGATAGAAGAAGACAAGGATTCCTTCGATCCTACCTCTCTGATTGCACCAATGAGACAGTCGTTTCCTCTATTGGTCATACTGGACCTCTTCCATCACGTCAACGACATATGGGATAGCGATGATGTGATAGGCTTGTCGCGCACCTATCAAAAATACCTATTAAACTAACCTGTAGCTAGTGGTAACAGGATCGTATCCACGAGGAAACAACAACCACTGATTAATTGAATTTAAGCATCTAAACTAGCAAAAGGAGCGTTGAATTGTGGTTAAGACTAATTAAACTAATGACTACGATTAAAAGATGGAATTAACTAAATGCTAAAAGAATCTAGAGCTATGGTTCACTATAGCAGTAATTGACAACAATTTGGCATCAACAATTCATAACATGGCATAATCAAACAGGATTAAAGTTCTCTCGAATCAATTAAACCATAGAACTACTCCTAACCGTATCTCTCGACCTAGGAAAGTCTCGTTCTACCTATTGATGTTGATCTTGTTCTAAGTCTCAATCGCTAGATCTAGAGACTTGTGACTAATCAGAATAAGCAATTAAGTCGGGCCCTACGAAATTGATTAACATGAATCACAATCTAATAGGAATTTAATTAAAAAGCCAAGCCATGAATTGCATCAAACCAATTATAAAACAATCATACTGCTATAGATCCCCAATCGCTCTAGAAATAAAACTACTCACTCATAATTGCACTAAACATGATGATTATAATGTAGAAAAACATAACTAAAGCAATTAATAATTCCAAACAATAATAAAACCCTAAATCAATTCTAAAACAATAATCAAAAGCATAAACAATTGAAAGCAATAAGAAAACGAATTAAAGGAAGAATTGATTACCAAAAGAGCGATTGCAATTGATGAATGAATGATTGAATTCTTATTGAAAAGCAAAACTAGGGTTCTACAATACGTAATTGGGAATTCTTCTAATTTGATGAAAAACTGAATAATAGAATCCAAAAATATCAGAGAATAAAAGATATCCTACAAAATTAGGATTTCTCCCCTTAAATACTCTTGCTAATTTCTAATTTAAATCTAAGTTGCTTAATTACAAGATTGCCATCCTCATTAAATCACAAGCAAAGCCGAATCATTAAGCCCAACCGGACCTCAAACCGATCGGTTTGGAATTGAACCGATCGGTTTGGATCTGAACCGATCGGTTTGGATTTAAACCGATCGGTTTGGGCTCCGAATCTCCATAATAGCCCAATTCCGCGCGATCCAAGACTCGTGCTACATCCGTAAAGCTCCGTAGTGATCCCAATCAGCCCAAAATCGATCCAAAAGCATTGAAAAGATCCTGAAACTAATCAAAACACTAAACACACCAGATTAGTAGCAACAAGGCCTTTAGGAGGCCAAAATCATCTATAATGACATGATAATGAGGGGGAAAATCATATAATAAAACAATACATCATGATGAAAATGTGTACGTAAACGAGGATGTTCAAAATGCTTTCACCACTACCTTCCAGAAAGAGAACGCAGTCTTTGAAGCCCTCTATGGCCCAGCACCTTCCTCCAATCTGAGGAGGTTTAGGTTCTCACTATGTCGGGTCGACTCAACACTTCCACCGACCAACCAAGTGCTTAGGTCGCACTACATCTGCCACCTCTTCCACAAGATGATAATCTCATCATCAAACAGTTAAAGAAGATAAAGGCAGATGTGAACATATGGCAACTCATAGTGGCTTCCAAAAATCATCGCGATGCTCTCCTCTAGGCACTAACTCGAATAAATGTGCCTAATGACACTACTCCCAAAGCAATGGTGGGATTAGTCATGCGGGACTCTTATGTTCCCTCCATTACCTTTTCAGAAAAGGATCTCCCAATGGAAGGCAGCGAGCATACCAAAGTTCTCTACATTAATGTCAATTGCAAGAACCTTCATGTGCCTATGACGTTAGCTGACAACGGCTCCACAATCAATGTCTGTCCACTAAGGACCACACAGAAGCTGGGTATCTCTCAAAGTGAGATGCAACCTCACAATTTGTCTATTCGAGCCTATGACAACAGCAAGAAGGACACTCTAGGCACAGTATGGCTCAACATTACAGGACCTATTGAAAGAAGGGTCCGATTTCATGTGATTGACATCAAGCCAAGTTTCAACTTGCTACTAGGATGACCATGGCTTCACGAGCTAGGAGTCGTCCCTTCTACACTCTACCAAAAGGTGAAATTCATTTTGGAAGGTGAGCCCATCACCATCGATGTATCTCCTATGAGAATCGAAGCAATTGAGCAACCCATAATCCATGTCGAGCATGATGAGAACAATGAAGATTTATGGGGTTTTACTGTAGCAGTCTTGGAAGAGGACAAGGTCCCTTTTGACTTCCATCCACATTCCAACTTGGTGGTCAATGCACTCCTACGAGATAAGGGGCACTTCCCTGGGATGACACTCGGACTACGCAAAGCAAAAGCAACTCCCTTTCGAGAACCCGTACCGAAGAATGACATATTCTGTTTGGCATACATCCCTTCTTATGAAGAGCGCTTAGAGTTCGTCCAAGAAAACAAGAAACGAACAAAAACGTGTTTGATAGTGTTTGAATAATAAAAATAACTTCAAATCTTGGAAAAGACTCGAAGGATCTTAACTCACCAAGTGGAACCAGCCCCTAAAAGAGACAACCGACCTAGTAGCTAATCAAGTGAATTTCCGGAACCAAACCACAAAACTCACAAGGTTTTCTCTGAATTAACAAAGAAGAATTTTTAACACAAATAATCTCTCTCTTTTTATTGAAGAATTCGAACCTATTTATAATACAAATTAATATCTAAAACTAATTAAGATATTTATGAAAAGATAGGAATCTTATCCAAAAATATCCTAACTAACATTATCCTAAAATATCTAAATCTAATTACATGGAAATATCCTAACCGAATCTAATCTAAAACACGGAAATATCACACGGTTATAACAACCCTAATTAACCTAGATATTTATCCTAATATCCTAACTAATTATTAAATATCCTAACAAACTAATAAATATCCTAACAACTAAATCTAATCTATAATAATTCGAACTAAATAAATAAAATAAAATAAAATACAACATAATTAATCCTTCCAACCAGATCTTTCCAGATATCTTCACTTGATCGAAAACTCTAGATTTTCCTAGCGTATTCCAATCTTTCCATCTTTCTTTCCAACAAGTTAGGAGCTTGAAATTATAATTATGAATGATATAATCGACCCTTGGATAATCTTTTGAACGTCCTATTGCATCCTCATCACGAATGCAACATAACTCTCAGTCCATATGTGCTTACTCTCAATGGAAAATTCATTAAGGAACGGGATGAACTTCCATACTACAAATTCTCGAAGCACTTCACAGGAAGGGATGACAATAAGTATCCAGCACTCGAGATTTTCAACAACTGCAACTTTGTAGACGGGGATCCTGTCCCCACAAGCAAGGCATCTGCCCTAGATGGCCTCAAAGCATAAGGTTTGGGACTCCTGTTTGGCCAAGAAGTCATCCCTCCAGTTGCACAAGAGGTTTTCATGGCAATGACTAGGGAAGCATTCGATCCCACCACTATCATCACACTAGTCGAAGGTTTGGTTCATGGTTGGCGCAAAACCGTGAAGATCACTACTCCAGGAGGCAAGGTTATCAAGTGCACCATGGGCGAAGGACCAATGTTCGAGGATTCTGAATCTGAGACTGAGTCTGAGTCTAGTGTAGTAAAATCTAGAAGAGCTAGTCTTAGGGAGTGTCCTCTTGAGTCTGTCAAGGAGCCTAGTATCCCCCTCTCCCTTGTCAATCAAGTCTCTTTAGAGACAAACATATCTGTACTCTCTTCAGAGTTTAATAACATGCTCCTTTCTGCTTAGTCCTCTTTTCCTTCTTATGATTGCTTTAATTGACAACTCGTAAACAAACAAAACGACAATGAGTTAATAAAGGCAATGGAAGAGCACGAAAAGAAAACTTCCGTCATCGAGCAAACAGAAAAGGTAGACATCTCTGACAACGACACGCCGTAGGAGATACAGATTGGTCTGACACTGAGTCTGTAGGAAAGGGATGAACTAATTACAACACTGAAAGAATTCCGGGATGTTTTTTCTTGGTCCGATGAAGATATGCCAGGGATTGATCCAGACATCGCACAACAGAGAATTCCGCTCATAGAGGGGGCTAAGCCAGTCAAACAAAAGCTCCACCGCATGAACCGGATGTTGCCCTTAATATTCGTTAAGAAGTCATCAAGCAACACAATGCAGGCTTCATTAAGGTTGTCAATTACCCTCAATGGATAGCAAACGTGGTTCCGGTACCTAAGAAAGATGGACAGGTTTGGATGTGTGTCGACTTTTATGACTTAAACAAAGCAAGTCCGAAAGATGACTTCCCTCTACCGCACATAGACGTTCTCGTAGACAACACAACATATGATGCCTTGCTCTTATTCATAGATGGGTATGCGGTGTATAATCAAGTCAAAATGGCCGAAGAAGAGATGGAAAAAACAACCTTCACTACTCCGTGGGGGCTATATTGTTACACTGTGATGCCTTTTGGTTTCAAAAATGCAGGCGCCACATATCTACGAGTTGGCACTTCTCTGCTTCATTACATGATACACAAAGAAGTAGAGGTTAATGTCGACGATATGATCGTCAAGTCAAAAGACCATAAAGGACATACCCTTGCACTAAGGAAGTTCTTTCAGAGACTCCGACAATTCAACATGCGTCTCGATCCGCAAAAGTACGCATTCGGAGTCACTTCATGCAAGCTTCCAGGTTTTATCATTAGCTCTCGAGGCATCGAGATCGATCCAATAAAGATCAGAGCAATCATGTCACTTAGGCCACCGCAAAATGAAAAAGAGATCCGAGGGTTCTTGGGTCGACTCTAGTACATCAGCAGGTTCATATCCAAGCTCACAATGGTCTGTGAACCCATCTTCAAGAAACTGAAGAAAGGCGTAGCCAAGAAATGGGATTATAGTTGCCAATGAGCATTCGACATGATCAAGGAATATCTTACCAATCCTCCTGTGTTAGCTCCTGCTAACCCTGGGCATCCATTACGACTCTATCTTACAGCAACAAGCACCGCCGCTGGAGCAATGCTCGCTGAAGAAATCGACGGTAAGGAAAGTGCTATCTACTACCTCAGTAAGAAGTTCCTTCCATACGAGGAATGATACTATGCCCTAGAGAAACTATGCTAGGCTTTAGTGTGGGAATCGAGAAAGCTTCGACATTATTTGCACACACACACACACTATACACATCGTATACAAAGGGGATCCTCTAAAATACCTCTTTGAAAAGCCGATAGTCAACGGACGCATGTCTAGATGGATGGTTATGCTTGCCGAATTTAACTTTAAGTTCGTGCCTCCAAAAGCCATCAAAGGTAGTATTTTCTCCGAGTTCTTAGCTGACTATCCAGACGAAGTCCTTCATGAGGACTTTTACTTTCTACACGAGGAACTCATGATGACCGAGGAAGGCAGTTCGTCATTATACTTCGATGGTGCATCTAATCAAAAGGGATGTAGAATTGGAGTGCTTCTAATCTCACCACAAGAGGAGCACACCCCAATTTCCGTCAAACTCGACTTCGACGTCACTAACAACGCCGTAGAATACGAGGCATGTATTCTGGGACTACAAGTCGTCGTTGCACTTAACTTTAAGAAATTACGGGTATATGGTGATTCCTCACTCATCATAAACCATATTTCAGGCCGATAGAAGGTACGAAGCGAAAGCCTTGCTCCGTATCAAACCTATCTTGAGAACGTTGCATCCTAGGTCGACGAAGTAGAATACACCTACCTACGACGCAAAGACAATCAATTCGCAGGTGCACTAGCAAAGCTCGCATCCATGGTGCGAATTCCGAGTTCAGTGACCCAAATGCCTTTAGTCATTGAACGAAGACAAAAACCAGCATACGTCTGCACTTTAGATGAAACAAATGAGGTGCCTAACCTCGATGCGGAAGTCCCATGGTACAAATACATCAAAGACTACCTAGAATCTGGCGAATACCCTTCTAGTGCAACCAATAAGCAACAAAGGGCTCTGAGGCGTCTTGCATCTCAATACCTACTTCAAGGCGGAGAACTCTACAAGCGCCACTACAATGGTCTTCGCCTACTTTGTATCAATCAACAAATAAGGAAAACGATCATGGAGCACTTCCATGACGGGATTTGTGGCACCCACATGAGTAGTAGGCTCCTAGCCTCCAAAATATCAAGTTAGGGTATTACTGGACCACCATGGAAAGGGATTACATGCAATACGTCCGTACATGTGACACATGCCAAAAAAATACTCCAATGCACAGCACGTTCCTCCGTCTCTCCTATCCACATTTGTCTCTCCATGGCCTTTCTCTACATGGGGAATAGACATAATAGGGAAGATTACGCCGTCGGGGCAAGGAGGTCATGAATTCATACTTGTGGCCATAGATTACTTCACAAAGTGGGTCGAAGCAGCGTCATATGCTTAGCTCTTGGCTAAGCACGTGGCAAAATTCATAGAAAACAACATCATCTCTCGCTATGGGGTCCCTCACAAATCATTAGTGACATCACCCACATTCAAGTAGAATGTGCGGATCTGATTGCCAAATATAAGATTCAGCTACACAAGTCATCACCATACGGGCCGCAAGCCAATGGGACAGTTGAAGCAGCTAACAAGAATCTCAAAACAATTATCTCTAAGATGACGGAGAATTATCGAGGTTGGCCTCAAAAGCTACACTTCGCTCTAAGGGGTTACATGACTTCTATTCGCACTTTAARGGGAGCTACTCCGTTTTSTTTGGTCTATGGTGCCGAAGCTGTTCAACTAGTAGAATCAGAGATCTCGTCTCTACGAATTGTCCTAGAAAGCACACTCCCAGAAGTAGAATGGGTAAGGGCGAGATTCGATAAGTTAGCTTTGCTCGACGAAAAAACGYCTAACGGCCTTGCATCATGTGCAAGCATARCAAAAGAGGGTCGAATGGTACTTCAATCAGCGAGTCAAATCACAAGGCATCAACGAAGGTGAGTTGGTTCTTAAAGTACTTCGCAAAACCGTCCTAGATCCTCGAGGCAAATTTCGTCCTAATTGGGCAGGTCCTTACATTGTCAAAAAGATCTTACCAAAAGGGGAAA
>SNQN01004847.1:0-31642 GCA_008642245.1 Bassia scoparia | reverse complement strand
TCCTTCTGTAATTCATCCACTTCTTCTTCTTTTATTTTTAGCATTCATTCATTCATTCATTCATTCATTCATTCATTCATTCATTCATTCATTCATTCATTCATTCATTCATTCATTCATTCATTCATTGTTTGATTCGTGTTCTTGCGTTTCTTCAATCCTTGTGTTTTAATTGATGTTTAACTGGTTGTAATCAATTAACTGGAGTCAATTCATTGCCATTTAACTGATTGTGATCGATTAATTGCTATTTTAGTTGCTGTTTAACTAATTATGATCTAGTAAGCCAGCGCCACACTGTCCTCCATTTACCCCAGCCACTGTCGCACAGATTCCCCACCCACCATCTTTCATTTTCACCCAAATTGGAAAACAAACCTGGGTTGGTTAGGACTTGTGGGTTCGAATTGAAGTTTTTTATCTTTGGGTTGTGTTTTTGCGTGGTGCTTTAGGCGTCGGCTCGGCTGCAATTAGGTGGAGGGGGTGTGGTTAGGTTGGGCCACGTGGTTGGAGCGTKGATGGGCTCGAGTTCGAATTAGGGTGGTTTGATTTGGGGGCTTTTCGTGGTGGTAATGGTGGTTGACTGGCGCTAGGTGGAGGGGATTCAGGATAGGCAAGGTGAAGGTGGTGCGTGCTGGGCTAGTTGGGGCGGGTTAGTTGGAGGGGATGTGTGTGGGTGGGCTGGGTTGGTTGGCAGGCTAGGTGGCGCTTAGTGGTTGTGTTTGTGGCCAAGAGTGGTGGTTCGTGGTGGTTTCATGGCTTGGAGTTAACGGTGTTAGCGTAAAACCGTTAACGGGTAGTGAATTCTAATGATTTTGCAAAAAGTGGGTAGTTATTTTTAATAAAATGGAATGTGGGTAGTTTTTTCTAAAAAAGTCCCAAATGTGGGTAGTTATTGGCAAATTTTCCTTTTTTTATTAGTGAAACATCTTTATGTTTCTAGGGTCTTCTATTTCCTTTTCTTTGTTATTTTKTGCGACATAACTCACTCTTTCAGCCTCTCATTTCTATTTTTCTCTCATCTCTATCATAATTTCTCTTCTCTTTCCTCTTTTTCTCTCTTCATCTCATATCTATCTTCTACATTTTTCGATCTTAATTTCTTCTTAAAATTGAGCAAAATCAAAGAAAATCTAAACCTATTTGTGCGACTGCATCTATTGGGTAAGTTTCGAATCTTTGCTTTGGTTTATTTTTCAACTTATTGATTTTTTTTCTGCTTGTTATTCATTCGTTTTTCTGGGATTTTTTTCGCAATTCTTCATTTTTTTGGACTAGTTTTTCGATTTGTTGAGTATTTCTGATTTGTTTTGAAAATTTCAGATTTTATGGGAATTTTTCTGATCTGAAATTTTCAGAGTTTTTCGATTTGTTTAGTATTTTCGAATTGTTTTGAAATTTTCAGTGTTTTTGGGATTATTGTGCGATTTTTCTGAGGTTTCAT
This sequence comes from Bassia scoparia, assembly GCA_008642245.1. NCBI lineage: Eukaryota > Viridiplantae > Streptophyta > Magnoliopsida > Caryophyllales > Amaranthaceae > Bassia > Bassia scoparia. Next base: position 30,198 of record SNQN01004847.1, on the reverse strand, counting down.
TTTCTTAATTTTTCATTTTTTTTTTATTTGCATGTTCAACAAGCACATAAGTCAAGCTATAGTTGTTGATATTTTATCTCATGTTCTTGAATTTCATCTACAATGATTTTTTATATCTCTAATTTATTGTATAGATTTATCATATAATTTCTGGAAATTTTATATCTTTGGTTTTTTTCAATAGATTTTTATGATTCGTTTTTCTTTTCAGTTTTTTTGGGTTTTCATTTTGCTATATCTTTGATTTTTTCAATAGCAGAGATTTATGGATATTTTTAGAAATATCATTCATCCATTTTTATTTTTTCCTGAATTTTTTTCTTTATTTTTTTAAAAATTTCGGTGGTATAGTAACTATAGTTGGGTTTAATTTCTAGTATTAACTCCATTTATAATTACTATTTTTATTTGATAATAGTTTTGAAGGAATTCTTTAATTGTTTGGTTGAGTATGTTTAAGTTTTTCTCACGATTAAGGTTGAGGAGATCATTTATTCTTGATTCGTTTTAATCATCTAATCTTAAAATGTAAAGTTGATTTTTTTTTTTATTTATCGGATTTCCACTTCAGAACTTAATTTATTGATTCCTATTTCGTCTATTATTTTACTTTGAGTAATATTTTTCAATTTTTTGTTAACATTATATTATATCTATTATATATTATCTATTATATTATATTATTATTATTATTATTATTATTATTATTATTATTATTAGTTATTATTAAATTAATTATATTATTAAATTAATTATTATTAATTAATATAAATGTTTTTTGAATTGCAGAATATATATAATTGAAGAATGATACTTCCACAGTTCAGAATTAAGGGGTTTTGAGGGTGCAGAAAGACAAAGATGATAGGAATTATCGTAAATTAAGGATTTTAAGTCTTAGTAAATAATTTTTAATTTTGGGGTTTTTTTATTTTTTTTTTTTATTTATTAAATTTTTAATGCTTTTTGATTTTCTAGTGTATTTTCAATTTTGTCAAATATTTATTTAGATATATGTTGTTTGATCACTTGTTTGATGTTGTTAATGTTGTATTATTATTTGAATGTTTTTGATTTTTGTTTTTTTTCACTAACATTATTTTTAGTTGGTTTTTGCAGGTTAATGCTGAAAATAAGATGTTAAAACCTAACGCTAAAAATAAGAACAAGTATATGAGGAGTATTTGTTTTTTTTTCAAAATTTAGTACTTGTATTTGTAATTTTGAGATGTGTAATAAACTAATACAATATATTTTTATCACGTAATTTGTTGTAATGTATTTCAAATATTCATGAATTTTTAGTTTATAATGAAATAAAAGTAAAGCTGGCCCACTTACATAAGCTGGGCCACTTATAATGAAATATGGATCAGCCTTTTTTTTTAGAAAAGTTTATTTACGAAAGAATCTGATTATGTGTCAGAACCGGTTTCTTATGTACATCAAAGAGACCGGTTCTGACACAAAAGGCGGTCTTTTATGGTTGAGTTTAAGACATCGGTTTTTGTTCATAACCGGTCTCTTATGTAAATTTATAAGACCGCAAATTAAAACCCGTCTCTTATACATAAGAGCTCGGCCATATATACACCGGTTGATTTGCGGTCTCTTTGACCTTTTTCAACCGGTTTCAAAATCCATTTTTGTAGTTGTGAACAATAAAACTCACAAAACTTGGAAAAACGAAAATTAGCAAAAACAAGGAGTAAACAACTTTCAAACTGAAAACAAAAGCTAGAAATGGAATTACATCGAAATTCTAGATGGAAAGCATATAAAGATTGTTAAAATTGATTGAGAAATGAGTATTCTAGGGCAAAAACATCAAGAACTTGGAGCTCTCTCTCTCTCTCCTCACTAATGGAAGAATGATGAAGATGAAGTTGAAAGAAAATTAAATCTAAAATTGAAATCTAAAATTCTATTCTAAAAACACTACTTACTTGTTTGTTTCTCTCTCCTAAATCTATATATACAAAGCTTAAATACAATCTCCTCAAAATTACAACTATTCCATAACGAATTACAACATGTGCCAAATACTCTTTTAACTCAACGTTGATCAAACGTCGAGAAAGTCAACAAAACGGAGGTGACACGTACGCGCGAGCTGACTCGCGAGCCATCTTGGATGTGCGGGCCAAGGTGTGGGCCACCTCGTGATGCGTGCACGCTCCAAAAACCTTCTGGAAATCTGTGAGAACTTTGCATAATGCCACAACCTACTTCATTTGGCCACAAAGTCACACTAGCATTAATCGGTTATCATCAAGAATACTACCAAGTAAATCACAAGGATGAGAGGGAGAAGAAACCATGTTACACTTACCCCCATGTGGCTTAACAACCTTTTTCTTTCGGAAGGTTACCTTATCCTTGCCCACCRTAAAGCTTAWGKTGCCTTGCTTGACATCAATGCAAGCAYCGACGGTGGCTAGGAAAGGTCTCCCCAAAATCAAAGAAATGTCAGAGTTGCTTGCCACATTGAGTACCACAAAGTCATTCTTAAACATGTGACCTTTCTTACCGAGTTTGAGAAGCACATTATCRACGACTCCAACTGGCACTCGRTTGGTGCCATCCGCAAATYATACGRTARTGGAAGTGGGCTTGAGAGTGTTGAGTCCCAATTTTTGGAAAACTGGATAGGTCATTACACTTATAGCCGYYCCAAGTCACACAAATCATCCTTAACAAGGATGTCATTTATGGTACAAGGGRCGRAAAAAGTGCTCGGATCCTTACTCTTGGGCTTGACTTTGCTCTTTTGCCCTTTGTTTGCACCTTCTCCTAAGAATTGGGAGAAGTTGGGMATTTCACTCTTGGCCCCACTTGGAGGTAATCGGGAGTGGTGATGTTGAAGCATTTGGAGGAATTGGCCGAACATAGTGTCTAGGAACTATTCYGGGTTAGRCATCTCGGTTATAACCCTTAGACTAGAAGGATCTTGCCCATTGCTAGACTCACMTTCCTCAATCGCCTTACCCTTCCTCCTAGAACTCTTTTTTTCTTCTTTCTCTTTTTCTTCTTCAAAACCTCAACCTTTTCGTCCTCGGTTTCGCTCGTTTGATCAACCTCACCATCATTAACCGCTTTTACCTCCTTGGGCTTTTCACTATCTTCCACTCTTTGTTTCTTCACACTCTCTCCTTGTTCACTCATTTCTTGCTCGTGGATTTTATCTCCCAATGGCTCCTTATTCACCTCACCCTTCACCTCAATTTTCTCACCAACTCCCTCATCATCATTCGATTTCGTCATGTGAACACCATCATTCTTTGAGGCACTTGGTTGTGAGGGTTGGATATACTTTGGAGTTTGTTGGGTAAGGTTGGCCTTGTTTTCCTTAAGAGCCATCAATTTAGCTCGAAATTCTTATTTGTCCTCTTTTAAGAATTCTTGGTCTTAAGGGTCTTGGATGATAAGAACGTTTTGGATTTGAGTGGGATGTGGTTGAAAGTTGTTTTGGTTTATAGAGTTGCTGAAATGGGGTGAAACTTGGTTTCCTCTTGGCCCCATGAACTGGCCTTGCATTCCCCCTTGAAAATTGGGGTGTTGGTAATGGGGACTTGATTGAGTGGCTTGGAATGCGGATTAAGCTTTGGAGTTGGCATACCCTCTACTGTTGGCTTGGTACCCATTGTTTGAGCTATTCCACCTAAAGCCTCCTTGCCATTGTTGATTTGGGATTTAGTTACCAAAACTGTAACCTTGGTTAGCAAAGTTTTGGTTTTGATAACCAAACCCCCTTTGGCTAAATTTCCTTTGGTTGCCAAATCTATTTCCTCCTTGGGGGTTGAAAACCCTTTGGTTGGGTAAGTTTTGGTAACCAAAGCCATTTCATCCTTGGCTAGGTTGGTTTTAAGGGGCTATCATAGGCCCATATGCATTGGGATTAGGGTTGCCTCCCATTCGAGGCCTTGCCCCTTTGTCACCCATCAAGTTGCATTGTTCAAAATCATACTCATAAGGCAATTCATCAACAAAGCTATCATCAATTAAGGAAACATTTTGCACATGACAATAAGAAGAGATATGATCATAGGCGCCACAATTATTGCAAAACAAAACACCATGAGGCATAGAATTATAAGCTTAGGGCTTGGACTTACCTTGGCCCTTTAATAGGGTGGGTGGAACCGCTTGAGAAGAGGAGATTCCTTCCTTCTCAAGGGACTTCTCCACTATTGTTTTGATGCCTTCAAGGAGTTTCTCAACTACCTCACCTTCTCCTAGAGAGTGGATAGTGCCCTTTGTTTGACTTGGCAGAGCTTGTTTCCCTTCTTGCAATGTTGCATAGTTATCCACTATCTCTTCTATAATCCCCTCTATCTCATCCTCGCTTTTGTTCATTTTTAGACCACCCCTTATCTTTGAGGCATTGGTTAAACCCATATAAAATGTTTGGTAGAGTAACCATTTGGGAATCTTATGATGAGCACACTACCTTTCGTACTCATTGAACCTTTCCCATGCCTCGGAGATTATCCAGCCTTTGACTAAAGCCTTTCAATTTGGCCCTGATCCCGACCGTTTTTCTATGGGGGTAAAAGTTATGTAAGAACGTCTTAGTTGTCTCTTCCCAAATAGTCAAACAGTTAGCTTTTACCTACTTCTCGAGCAAATCTAGGGCTTTATCCAAAAGCGAGAACTCAAACAACTTAAGTCTCAAGTACTCTTGACTAACCTCATTGACTTTAATCGTATCGACGTATTTCTCAAAGTCTTTCAAATGCTTATGTGGGTTCTCACTCTTTAACCCATGAAATGGCCTTGTTTCAATGAGTTGGATGAGGTTCGGCCTAATCTCAAAGTTCTATCCCATCAATATTCGGTAACACAATTTCCTTGGTTGTTGCATAGGAGCCTGGGATCCCAAAATCCTTAATAGGTCTTGCTATTGTTTCTTCCTTCTCTAGCTAAAAATCCTCGACCTCTTTCTCTCTATAACTCGATTCTTCAAATTTCTCTTCACTAGCTTTCGAACCCGTTTTCCTTGACTATCTAATCTTCCTCAAAGTCCTTTCTATCTCGGGTCAAAAACAAGTGGTCTGGTAATTTGCATGAAATGAAAAGTTGCTCAAAATGAAACAAAAACAGCTTCAACTGAAGTTGGAAAATCTTTTTGGGTTTTTTTTAAATATATGACAAAGAAAATAAAACTAAGTTAGAATCGTAGAGACTCAAACACCTTGCCTTCCMCGGCAACAACGCCAATTTGACGAGGGCTTGACTAGGGTCGTTGAGAAGATTTCCTAATCAAGTCCTATCAAATAATTTTTGTAAAGCCAAAACTACATTCTATACTTAGTATAGAAGTAAGTAATAATGGGTCGAACCTCAAGGAAGGAATCAAGAGGTGTTTAAATCCAAACATATCTAAATTGGTTAGCAAACAAACTTTGAATTGAGAATTTTCTTTGAAAACTAAACTAATTGTAGAACTAGGAACAAGACTTTGGAAATCAAATTATACTAAATCACCTAGGAGATGCTAGTTGTGCCCATATATGTATGGAATTATGCCAATCAAAGTGTATATTGTACTCCAATCAAAAGGGTTATTGAAATCTTATTTTGGAAATGTGGTAATAATCATTTCCCAAGTCATCAAACCCTCTCAAATCAAGCTCAAACCCAAGTCCCATCAAGTCCTCACTAGAATTGAACAAGCATGAATAAAACCAATACCCAAGTCAATCCTCACAATCCTTTGCAAAGGGTCTATTTACGCACCTCTCACCCGAAAGACCATGGGTGGCCAAATCCAAAGCAATAAGGTTTGAGAAATAACAATTTAAGGCAAATATGGTGATTGGGAAAGAGTGATTAAAATCATCTTGGCATTGAAATTATTATAGATGGGACTCCTAGCACTCCTAAGTTGCTAGAATTGAACAAGCATGAATAAAAGCAATACCCAAGTCAATCCTCACAATCCTTTGTAAAGGGTCTATTTAGGCACCTCTCACCCCAAAGACCATGGGTGGTTAAATCCAAAGCAATAGGTTTGAGAAATCACAATTTAAGGAAAATATTGTGATAGAAAAGAGTGATTAATATCATATTGGCATTGAAATTCTTATAGATGGGACTCCTAGCATTTCTATGTTGCTAAAATACTCACAAAACATGCTTAGAACTAGAAAATCATAAAAAAGCAAAGTAAAAACACAAGGAAGAAGCCATTAAAGTTAGAAATTACAACAACAAAAAGGATATTAAAGAAACTACTCAATACTACACCAAATAAAGTAAAACACCTACCAAAACCTACACAAACACTATTTGAAGCAAGCTATCAACAAAGGGACTAAAAAACCAAAGCATTAACAAAAGCCACAAAACTGGCAAAAACGAAAACCAACCCTAACAAAGAGTAAGCGACAATAGAATTGAAAATCAAGACTAGAAATGGAATTACCTCGAAATTCATGGTGAAAAGCATATAAAGATTGCAAAAATTGGTTGAGAAATGAGACTTCTAGGGCAAAATAAAACAAGAACTTGGAGCTCTCTCTCTCTCCTCACTAATGGAAGAATGAAAAAGATGAAGTTGAAAGCAAAAATAAATCTGAAATTCTAATTCTAAAATTGCTACTAACTACTTACCCTTTTGTTTCTTTCTCCTAAATCTTTATATACAAAGCCGAAATTACAAGCTACTCATAATAACAATTTTTCCATTACTCATACAACATGTGCTAAAAACACCTCCAAGTCAAGTCAGCATTGGTCAATGTCAACGACTGGGGGCTTCTACGTAGGCATGTGCGGACGTTTGGGCGAGCAAAGGAGGCGCGTGTAAGGGCGCGGACGAAGCAGAACCCCCGCGTACACTCCAAACCCTACGGTAAATGGCTGCGGGCGCGGGCAAGGAGTTGTGGGCGGACGAGCCTGGGACGCGCGGACGCCTAGAAAATGTTCATCTACAAATTCAAAGTATACAAAACGATATTGCTCGAAGAAGGTGCTAGAGCAAGCGTACAAGTGCCTTAAAGCTCAGCTTAAGCAACCACAACCAAACCCACAAGTAGGAAGGCCTAAAACCAGCATATGCACATCTGGGCAACTTGCACAACACTCACAAAGCTTGCAATTGAGTGTACAAAGATAGAAAAGAAGAGAAAACTAGTGAAAAACCTAGAAAAACCACTAAAAACCAACAAAGCTTTGAAAAACTAAACAGAGTGGAAATCTAAACAAAAGGTTAGTGAAATGATATCGAAAACACACATATTGGCAAAAATAAGCAAGAAATAAGTTCCTAAATGTGACCATTTTTGGCACTTATCAACGGGGCATCCAGATAAGGGAGCATGTGCATCCTTCTTAAGASGGTTGAGCATCATGAATAACTCCCCCGTGCACAACGACATAGGAGTATGGCTAGCCTCGCATTGCTCAACAATAGAAATGATGCTAGCATGACTGACGTTTGTCTTGCCATGAACAAACAAGAAATGCTCAAACAAGTAGATCATAATTACACGCCTACGAAAAATTCTACGGCAAGAAGCTTCAMTAGCAATATAGTCAACTAAGGCAAGCAAGACAATATCCCGACCATGCACTATGCGTCATGAAACAGTTTGACTAAGTCTCATGTATCACTCATATTCATCAACAAAGCGATCAGTAGTATTAGGGATGCAAGGGAGACTTACAACAAGCAAGGTAATAGTAGCACCATGTTCTAAAGGTAAAGGAACAATTTCCTTGTCCTGAAGAAAAAAACAATGTAAGAGAGGTTTTTAAGCACTAAGGAGGCTGTAATGAATAAATTAGGTCGTCCATAAACCCCTATTTATAAGCAATAAGGCCAAACATACATGCCAAAAATCAAATTTCGAGCAAAAATGGTTCGATTCTGGGCGTAATTACGCCCTGCCTAGGCGCTATTATGCCCCGTTTGAGCAAATTTTGGCTGATTTTGCTCCTTCTAACTGCTCGCATGCACGAGGGCTCAAAGTTCTTAGTCCAATTTAGGTATGTCCCTGCATTTTCAAAAAGGAATGAGCCGATATTTGCCCCAACAACACAACGCGACATACACAACAGTACAAGACAATCGCCATCGTCTTAGAAGATTAATTACATGCATTGCATACAGTTAGCAAGTTGGATTTTGCAAATTTTGTTCAAAGCTCTGCATTACAAAATTAGCTATGACTAGAGTCGTACACAAGTGTAGTCGTATTTTCACAAACACTCGAGTATAAGCTAGAATCGAGTCAATTCGAGTTAAGTTAAGCAAAAGTCAACAACTAAGTCTAAGTAGGTCTAAGCTAAGTCCTAAAATAAACAAAATGAAATGCTAGGGTCAACCTCCTTCCCTAATAGGCGACAAGTACATCTACTGCTCGCGACACGTCGAAAAACCGAGTGACGCTAGTACTTGCAACGCAAACTCGTCCAACAACCCATCAGGGAAAGAGATTATAGCAGAGGTTCCCGATATGGTAAACTAAGACTAAGGTCCAAGCTGAGAACGGGAAGTCGAAGCTCCACCCAAATTAGGGACCGGTCTTATCTGTGCATCGCCGTCATCATCAACATCCTCATCGTTGCCCTGACGAACCAGTAAAGGTTTTTCAAGTCAAAAACGGGTTCCTGACCCTAAAAACATTGAAATAAAGAGATATGGTGCACTTACCGAGTCTATCAGCTAACAGTCGGAGTATTTCAAGGCATCTATTATTCCCAGCATGCAGCCTCAAAACGTCTGCTCGAGACATCTATTTTGCAAAATATGCAAGTCACCACTTGAGTGAATATTAGCACGAAATAACAGAATCGAGGTATTCCCTACCGGGCCAGCTCCAGGGGACATCGAGTTTTGAGCTCACCTAGCAGCCGGAGGAGCAAGCTCAATTATCTTGTCAAAGCTACGACGGATCATCAAGTCATCAAAAGGGATCTCACCGAGGTCATTATTAGGTTGCACAAGCCAAGTCAAAGTTAGTGCACAACTAACGAAAAGCAAATGCAAAGAAAAGGTGTGGATAAGCAAAAATCATACCTCAATAACTAGCTTGACTCGGAGGGCTAGTCGCTCCTCAATGAAACGCCCACAGGCTTCCTGACCCTTGTCACCAAGCAGGAGATGGTACTCCATCGCCTCGCCATGACTCAAGTCGTTGAACAACGTGATGATCATGGTGACTGGAGTATCTTGAGGCACTAAAGGCTCATAAAGGCTATGCTGCCTCACAACACGCTCCCAAGTTACAAGAGAGGCCCTTGAAGTCCCCAGAAAAGACATCGCCTTTTGGCAAGCTCAGTCGCTGCAGCGAGCCTCCTCGGTGTTGTGTTCCCCACTCGCCTCCATGGGCGCCACTCCACCTGCAGCAAGATGTGGTTAAAATCACAAGCATTCAAAGAAAACTCACAAGTAAAAGGCAACGAAACTCACCTCAGCTAGGTTCAAGCACAATGACCAAAATGCACAATTTCCTAGCAATAGGAAAAATAGGCAAACGACTAAAGGGTGAGAAAGAGCACTTCTTCTCCCTAGTGAATGTACATGGATAACGGAATGCACAATTCCACTAACAAATTCTATATGCAACAAGGATTACAAGAAGGTTTGTACATTCGCTAAGAAAGCAAATGGGCCCGAAAGTCGTCGAATTGCTACAAAAACACACCTACAGAGCTATGACAAGCCGTAAGCAAATCAAAAGTCACAATGAAGGAATAGCCACAATCAAGTGAAGATCGAAAACAGATAAAAAACAAAGCGCACATTCTCTAGTCAAAGTTGCATCATCCTGGAAAGGGCCAATCGTTAGCCCGATTTTGTATACGCAATGCAATCATTTACAAAAAGACATTCGCTATGCGTGATTGTGGCTATACATGATGTTACCTCCTATTTAGTTCTCCCGGACGACTAACTGAGTTGGGATACAACAGTTCAAGCACGCACCAGCAAAAAGACATTCGTTATACACGATAGTGGCTATATGCGACGTTACCTCAAGTTTAATTCTACCAGATGACTAGCCGATATGGGATACAACAGATCGAGCACGCACCAGCAAAACGACATTCGCTATACGCGATTGTGGTTATACGCTGCGTTACCAGTATGTTAATCTTCCCGAATGACTAGCCGAGATGGGATAAAATAGTTCAAGCAACGACCAAGTCTAAACGGAGGCATCAATACTGACATCATTTCGTTCTCTGCAAAGAAGTCCAAACGGAGGCATYGATACGGACACCGCAGTAATTCCCCATGAACTCCTAACGGAGGCATCGAAGTGGATTTTGAGATAATAATTCGATAGGAAGTCCTAACGGAAGTATCAAGGCGGACAACTTGTTAGCAAAAATTCCCAAGTGGAATCAAAACCATAGGTGGAAATTCCCCCAAAGATCGCTAGTGGAATCAGAACCATAGGTGGAAACGAAAGCAAAAGTGTTAGCAACAGAGTCAACCAAGTAAGCAACATGCAACCGCAGGTGTAGGTAAAACTAACGCATTTTTTTTGTAGGTACCAGGTACTTTTGGTTTCGTTTTACCTACACCTGCGGTTGCATGTTGCTTGCTTGCTTGTCTCTGTTGTTAACACTTTTGCTTACGTTTCCACTGGGGCTCCTTGCTTCAATATTTTGGGGGAATTTCCACATATGGTTCTGATTCTACTAGGGATTTTCTGCTAACAGGTTGTCCACCTCGATACTTCCGTTAGGACTTCCTGGGAACTATTATTTCAATGTCCACTCCAATGCCTCCGTTAGGACTTCATGGGGAATTACTGCGGTGTCAATATCGATGCCTCCGTTTGGACTTCTTTGGGGAAAATGAAATGCTGTCCATATCGATGCTTTCGTTTAAACTTTGTGCTTGCTTGAACTATTTTATCCCATCTCGGCTTATCGTCCGGGAAGATTAACATACTGGTAACGTAGACTATAGCCACGATCACGTATAATGAATGTCTTTTTGCTGGTGTGTGCTTGATCTCTTGTAACCCATCTCGACTAGTCGTCCTGGAGAATTAAACTGGAGGTAACCTCGCGTATAGCCACGATCGCGTATAGCGAATGTCTTTTTGCTAGTGCATGCTTGATCTACTGTATTCCATCTCGGCTAGTCGTCCGGGAGAACTCAAATGGAGGTAACGTCACGTATAGCCACGATTTCATTTAGCAACATCTTTTTAAAATACTCGCATTGCGTATACACGATTGGGCTAACGCTTAACTATTGCGAGGAAGATACAACGTCGACTGGGATTTGTGTTCTTTGAATTTTATCTGCTTTCGACCTTCACTTGATCGTGGCTATTGCTTCATTGTGACATTTCATTCGTTTACGACTTGTCGTAGCTCTGTAGGTGTATTTTTATAGCGATTTGATGACTTTCTGGCCCATTTTGCTTGCTTAGTTGGGGATTGTGGCGTATGAGCCAATGTATACACCTTTTTGAAATCCTCGTTGTATATAGATTTTGTGAGTGGAATTGTGCAYTCCGTAAGCCATGTACGTTCACTAGGAGAACAAGTGCTCTTTCTCTCCTTTTAGTTGCTTGCCTCTTGTTCTTATTGCTAGGAAATTGTGCATTTTGGTCATTGTCCTTGAACCCAGCTGAGGTGAGCTTTGTTGCCTTTACTTGTATGTTTTCATTGAATGCTTTGTGATTTTAACCACATTTTGCTGCAAGTGGAGTGGCGTCCATGGAGGCGTGTGGGGAACGTAAGACCGAGGAGGCTCGCTACAATGGCTTAGCTTGCCAATAGGCGATGTCTTTTCTGGGGACCTCAAGGGCTTGTCTAGTACCTTGGGGAACGTGTAGTGAGGTAGCATAGCCTTTCTGAGCCTTTAGTGCTTCAAGATCCTCTAGTCACTATGATCGATGAGGAGTTGTTGGTCATCATGCTGTCCAACGACTTGAGTCATGGCGAGGCGGTGGTGTACCATCTCCTGCTTGGTGACAGGGGTCAGGACGCCTATGCGTTTTTCGTGGAGGAGCGACTAGCCTCCCGAGTCGAGCTTGTTATTGAGGTATGAGTCTTGCTTATTCACACCTTTTCTTCGCATTTCCTTTTCGTTAGTTGTGCACTAACTTTGGCTTGGCTTGTGAAGCCTAATTATGACCTCAGTGAGATTCCCTTTGCTGACTTGAGGATCCCTCTTGGCATTGACGAGTTCATTGAGCTTACTCCTCCGTTATCTAGGCGTATTGAGAACTCAATGCCCCTGGAGCTGGTCAAGTAGGAAACACTTTAATTGTTTGATTTCGTCTTTTCATGCTAGTATTCACTCATGTGCTGACTTGCTTAATTTGCGAAATAGATGCCATAAGGCTGTTGGGAATAATAGATGCTTAAAAATACTCCTACTGTCAGCCGAGAGAGTCGGTAAGTGCACCAAATCTCGTGATTTTAATGTTTTGTAGGGTCAGGAACCAGTTTTTGCCTTGAAAATCATTTGTAGGTTTGTTAGTACGACGATGGAGATGTTGTTGACGACGACGATGCACGGATGAGACTGATCGCTGACTGGGTGATGCTTCGACTTCCCGTTCTCAGCTTGGATCCTTGTCTTAGTTTACCGTACCGGGAACCTCAGCTATAGTCTCTTTTCCTGATGGGCTACTGGACAAGTCAGTCTTGCATGTACTAGCACCACTTGGTTTTTCGACGTGTCGCAAGCAGTAGAAGTACCTGTCACCTGTATGGAAGGGGGGTGACCTTAGCATTGCATTCGTTGATTTTAGGACTTGTTTTTGACCTGCCTAGACTTAATTGTTGACTTTTGCTTAACTTTAATCAACTTGACTCGACTCTAGCTTGGACTTGAGTGTTTGTTTAAATATGACTAGACTTGTATACGATTCTAGGCATAGCTCATATTGTAATGCCAAGCTTCGATTACCATTTGCAAAAGCCAACTTGCTAACTATTTGCAATGCATGTAATTAAACTTCTAAGACGACATCGATCGCCTTGTGTTATTGCGTATGTTGCATTGCATTGTTGAAACGAATGTCAGCTTGTTCCCTCTTGAAAATGCAGGGTAGGACCTAGATTGGACCAAAAATTAGCTCAAAATGGGTGTAATAGCGCCTAGGCTTGGCGTAATTCCACCCAGAATCGAGCCATTTTTGGTCGAATTTTGATTTTTGGCAAGTTTGTTTGGCGTTATCTATATTATAATAGAGATATCACTTTGCATGTGTGCCTTCCACTTCCTTAATGAGGCTTTCACATTAAATCCATTCAAAACTAGATTTCAAATGCACAACTCCTCCTTAACTTCCCCTCTAATAATATGTTAACTTCCTCCCAAAAAATAAAATAGCATCAATGCCTACAAGTCCACAACTGATATATAATCTATCTAAACGTTAACCTACCTTTGCTCATTATTCTCGCATTAAATAAAGGCAATAACTCTTGATCTTTATTTTGATGTGAAGATTATTCGTGATCACTAGAAGGTCAGATTTACTCTTGCAGAGATTGCAATACTCATTATATTTCTAAGGTAGGCATCCTCTAATTCTTATTTTTAATTGCTTGAATTTTCATTTGTGAGCATTTTAAACTGTTACAATTATAATTTGTGTTTTATGAATGCAAATGTCATGTTGATTTGATCAACAACTTTATGGGATGGTTGTTGTGGAACTGCATAATTGGTTTCATGGATTTAAACATGATACCGTCGATGTAAATTTACATTCTTATTTAAATTCTCATACAGTGACTACAGGAATAATGAAGTTTATAGTTCGATTTGGAGCGAGAGAAAAGCGAGAAAAAACTTTGCAACATTCCAGACTGAATGAGTGTTGATACAATTCCGACAATATGTTTCATTTTTCACTAATTATATATTGGTTATTATGATTTTTGTATTGAAATTAAGAGAGAGTTGGGTATTTTTTTTTACATAAATTTATGACTTTGTTAGTGGTCTCAATGCAATACATCAAATATAGTACATAATACTTCGTATATGCACACTATATAGATTTTCAACATACTCCCTTTGTATCAAAATAAATGTAAGGATTTGACATGAAATAGAGAGGAAATATGACAAATTCTATCGTTGCAATAATTTTGATACAGATAGAATAATTAAATTTTGTACTTTCTAATTTGCATGAATAAATTTTTGTCACGATTTACTATGTTAATTCATATATTTGGGGTGTCATTCTTCTAGCCGCTATCCAAAGTATGAATCTATGTCTAGGAGCGGACAATTATACCCATGCATCCATATGTCATTGCAATTTTGTCATTCTTATTTATGGTTTTTACGCGCATACTGAGTTGCCTCAACCAAGTTACAGTATATAAAGTGTGATTGAGTTTACTCACCTTAGGCATGAGCTATATATACTGTTGGTATACCATATTTGTCTATCAAGTAATTAATAGTTGTTGCATATTGTGACATAAATCCATGTATTACTCTCTTACTACATTTATATTACTTTTATGCATTATTCGATTACTCTACATCTTATATATACACAACATTCATGACACCATATGAAAATTAGCATAATATGAATTACAGTAACAATTTAAATTTAGAAAAAAAATACATCATAATCAACCGGTGCTAATGCACCGGCATATTCTAGTTGCTTATAAATAGGGGTTTATGCATGCCCTAATTCATTCATTACAACCTCCTTAGTGCTTAAAAACCTCTCTTACATTGCTTTAAACTTCATTTAATTCATTACGTCTAAGAATTTGCAACAAATTAATTAGAGAGAGACTTTGCTAATTCTTTGATTGATGTGCTTCGAAGCTTGGATGCTCATGAAAGCGAGGACCTTGCAAGCTTGAATTTTGATGTTATCTTGGCTTTAAGGTATGTAAGTCTCGATACAAACCATCTTTACGTTGCTATAAGCCTGTGGGACCCATTGATGTATTTGTTTCATCTTCGAGATGAACAAGGAAATTATTCCATTATCTGAGGAACTTGGTGCTATTATTGCCTGGCCTGTTGTAAGTCTCCCATGTGTCCCTAAAACTACTGATCGCTTTGTTGATAAAGATGAGCGATACTTGAGACTTAGTCCAACTATTTCACGACGTATAGTGCATGGTCGGGAAATTGACTTGCTTCCTTTTGTTGACTATATTGCTAGTGATGCCTCTTGCAGTATAGTTTATCGTAGACGTGCAATTATGATTTGCTTATTTGCGCGTTTTTTATTTGTCCACGTCAAGTCGAATGTTAGTCATGCTAGCATAATTTCTATTGTTGAATAATGCGAGGCTAGCCGTACTCTTATGCTATTGTGCCCGGGGGAGTTATTAATGATGCTTGACCGCCTTAAGAAGGATGCGCATGCGCCCTTGTCTGGATGACCCGTTCTGTTGCAGGTACAATATTTTTATCTGAATATTTGCAAAATAGTGCATTTATACAAATATTATTGCTTGTTCATTAATGTGATGACTAAATATTGCACATGCTGTTGACTGCATTGACATTTTATTTCCCTTCAAGGGTGTTGAGGCAATTCGGGAAAGTTCAGCTTATTCCTGTTGTTGACACAGTTAAACTTGAGGAAAAGCGCTTGCATTAGGGCATTTCAATAGAGTGGGAGAAATACTGGGAATCCCATTCTACACTTGAGGTGACCCCACTTGCTCGAGGTGACCATAAAATTTCTGCTCATTACCGTATCTGGATGAATGCCACTAATGTGATGGGCCATGTTCAGGCATGACATGCAGAGCAAAAGGACCATAACAAGAGTAAGACACTGGATCGTGACTCTACTGACACCCCTGCTGCTAAGTCTAGAGTGTTTCAACTAAGGATAGACTTGGTCCTAAGAAGGTGCCAATTTGGAGTAGGCTTGAAAGTTTTCCTCCTTTGAGGATTGACTCAAATGTTGCTGAAAGAAGACTGGGGCCTAAAGAGGTGCTTAGAGGTGATGCTAAAGGAAAAGGGAAGCCTTCTGTGGAAGATAGACCCAACAGACGCAAATGGGTGAGGAAGCCTAAAGGTGAGAGCTCGGGTGCAAAGAAGGATGATGCCAAGGAGCAAGAAGAGGAAAGGAAGGAGTGATAAAGTGATTTAATGTTTGTTTAATTTTAATTTTAATTTTTATGTCAACGAGCAAGAAGAGGAAAGGAAGGAGCTCTTGTTTAATTTTAATGTTTGTTTTATTAATGAGTTAATAAAGTTATTGGCCTGCGAGCCGCTTTTGCAAGTAATAAGTAAACTTTGGAGCTTGAAGTTTCATTTTGAGCTATAGTTGCTCAATTTTAATTACAAGTAGTAATAAATTACAAACTTGCATTGCTTTTTATACATTGTTTCTACTTTGAGCACGTTGAAGAAAACTTTGTCCAATTGCCGCTTGACTATTCTTCACTTGCTAATCCCAAAACAAGTAGGGCACTTGTTATTGTGGTCGAGCCCCTGGCGAAGCTGCCTACGTATCACATAAGGAATCAGACCATCCGTAGTTTTGAGACGCGGTGCGCGTGTGTGCCTTAGACGTAGTATTTCTTGAGCTGGTCTAAGATGGTGAGGCTATAGAAATTATCACCATTCGTGTCCATTAATTGAACTGCCCCTTTTGGTAAGATCTTTTTGACAATGTAAGGACTTGCCCAATTAAGACGAAACTTGCTTCGAGGATCTAGGATCGGTTTCTTTGTTAGAATTGAATTCTTGCTTTTTCATATTGTGAGTATGCCTGGAGTTGTGTGTTTATACTCCAAATGTGTAGAGGAAGTTGGCACCACACTTCTTTTTGGAAGTTGCGGAACCCGTTTTAAGCCTTGCCTATAATTGCATAAAGCAAGGCGAAGGACTTCATATCTGGTAGTGCACCAAAGGTTTGGATTAGGGGACAAGGGTAAGAGTGAAGTAGTGCACAACACATAAGACAAGAATAAATAAATTTTTTGTTTTAAACCCTAAGCATGCAAAATTACTAGGAGGGTTGATTAACAGAATACTATGCAAATAGTATGTAGTTTGTTGTGGCTTGTGTTTTAAATTTTGTATTTCAGGAGCCTAATGCCGGTTGTTCATATTTATCTTACTAGGCGTGAAACACAAAATTTGTAGGTCTTTGTTAAAGCATATTATATGTGTGAGACATGCATACARGCACTCATACAAGGAATTTAAAGTTATGCCTTAAKGTTGCTTTTMATTTGAATCGTCAAATCGTTCGTTAATMAATATTACAKGAAAATTACATAGAAAGTCGAATTTCTAAACAAGCATGAAAAAGGTGGTTTAGAATTGAGACTTTAGCCTCAAACCTACCTCATAACACGATGTCGAAGACCAAGGACACAACTTCGGACCCTTAGGAACCCTTATTAAACCATTAGAACCCTTGAAAACCTCCTAAATCTATTATAAAAGAACTGTTGAATGTGTTTTAATGTGTTTAAATTGGGTTTGAGTGTGTTTAATTGTGTTTGTGAGAGAGAATAAGCGATATAGAGAGAGTTGGACGAGTGAGCGAGAGTTCGTCCAAAGATTGATTAGTCATGAATTGAATAGGGGGGCTCTCTACTTATAGGCAATGGTCGAAATCGGCCAAAACAGGTAATATTTGGGCGCAATTACGCCCAAAACTGGGCATTATAGCGCCCAAAACTAGGCATAATAGCGCCCAAAACTAGGCGTAATTGCGCCCATTATCAGCCAGGATTTCAGCCTATTTTTCTTGCCTCGAATAGTGAGATTACGATGATATAATATTTTAATATAATCATACGTGATTTTATACGATTACGGTCTGATATTATTGTGTTATTCGGGATTGCTTTACCTCGTATAGCGATATTGTAATGAACTAATATTGTAATATAATCGTATAAAATATATACGTGATTTATACGATTATAGTTGATATTATTGCGATTGCAGCTGATATTAGCACGATGCTCGGGATATTCGGCTTCCTCGGGGTGCGTGTCTCGAGGCGAAGTATCCCAGGATGGCCCGCTTTGCTCGTTTTGCGTTTTTTAATAAGAAATTCATAAATATTAAATCTTAAAACGAAAAATTAAAGAAAAAAATGTAAAAATTCCTTGTGAAACATAGTGTGTTGTGTTCAAATTTTGTGAATTTTGGTATTGTTTTCATAATTTAATTAATTGTCGCAAAATTAATTAAATTGTTGAAAATTTCGAAAATTGTTAAAAATGCTTAAAAAATTCAGAAAAACTCCGAAAAATTCTAAAAAAATGTTTAAAAATAAGTTAAAATTATTTAAAGATTAAAACTTATTTTGAGGTGTTAAATACTTGGAAGAGGTGTTTGGTGCAAGGGAATTTCCTTTTTTTAGGGCCTGTCAGGGTCCTAGCTCTCTCGATTTGACTTGTGTGTTGTGAGGGGTGTGCTATCATTGGCCGTTTTGGGCTAGGGACAAATGTATGTACACATGTATAATTTTTTTGCTTGAATATTTCCAATATAGTGCATTTATACAAATATTATTGTTTGTTTATTGATGTGATGACTAAATGTTGTACATGCTGTTTTTGTTTTATTTTTTTTTACGGATTTGGCAAATGGATTGCTTGAGCATTGTTGAGTCACCTTGTTCACCGTTGTATTCTCTCTTGGTGGACCGTCCCTTAGTAGGGTATCAGGAGTATGGTGCATACTCACTTGTCTTTATATGTGCATGTGGCTAGCTAGACCACTTTAACCTTTTATTCCCTTTCGAGGGTGATGAGGCGATTCGGGAAAGTTCCACTTATTCCCGTAGTTGACACTGTTCAGCCCGAGGACAAGAATTTGCATTCGGGCAATACGATAGAGTGGGAAAAGTACTGGGAATCCCATTCAACACTTGATGTGACACAACTTACTTGAGGGGACCACAAGATTTCTACTGATTACCGTGTCTAGATGAATGCCACTGATATGATGAGCCACTGTACGGGTGCCGAGGCATCATCGTGCCGGATTGGGTTCGGTCCCTCTACTCAGGGGTGTATAATTTAAGGGCGGCACGGTTTGTTGGCTAGAACTGAATTCTTGCTTTTTCATATTGTGAGTATGCTTGAAGTTGTGTGTTTATACACGAAATGGTAGAGGAAGTCGCCACTGCACTTGTTTTGGGAAGCTGCGGAACCCGTTTTAAGCCTTTCCTATAATTTCATAAAGCAAGGCGAAGGACTCCATGTTTGGTATTACACTGAAGGTCTGGATTAAGGGACAAGGGTAAGGGTGAAGTAGTGCACAACACCCCCCCGCATCTAGTGACGTTTACTCAGTTATTACGAGTTCATTATCCGAAAGACAACAACAAACAGTTTTTCGTTTTAAACCCTAAGCATGCAAAATTACTAGGCGGGGTGTTTAAAAGAATACTATGCACATAGTGTATAGTTTTTTGTGGCATGTGTTGTTAATTACATATTCCGGGAGCCTAATGCCTATTGTCCATAGTTTTCTTATTAGGCGTGAAACACGAAATTCGCAGGTCGCAATAATATCCGGAAGCATATTATGGTTGTGAGACAAGCATGCAAACACTCGTACGAGGAATTGAAAGTAATGCCTTGAGGTTGCTTTTATTTTGAATTGCCAAATCGTTTGTTAATCAGTATTACATGCATTTACATAGAAAGTCGAATTTCTAAAGAAGAATGCAAAAGGGGGTTTACAATTGAGACGTTGGCCTCAAACCTACCTCGTAACACAACATCGAAGACCAAGAACGCTACCTCGGACCCTTAAGAACCCTTTTCCAACATTAGAACCCTTGAAAACCTGTTCGATCTATTGCAAAAGAGCCTTTGAAAATGCTTTTATATGTTTGAATGTGTTTGAATATGTTTGAGATTGTTTGTGAGAGAGAACAAGAGAGAGATGGCATTGGATGAGAGAGAGGGCACTGGATGAGAGAGAGAATGACAAGTCTCAAGCCAAATGTTCGTGAAATGAAAGGGGGGCTCCCTATTTATAGGCAAGGGTCGAAATCAGCCAAAAACAGGAAGTTTTTGGGAGCAATTACGCCCACAAATTGGGCGTAATTACTGGGCGCAATTGTGCCCAGTACTTACCTGTATTATGGGGTATTTTCTTGCCTCGAATAGCTTGATTGCAATTGTATAAATTGTAATATAATCATACGTGATGTTATACGATTATATTTTGATATTATTGTGATTGTGTCAGATTTTATTGGGATATTCGAGATTGTTTTATCTCGAATAGCGAGATTGTAATGAAATAATATCGTAATATAATCGTATAAAATATATACGTGATTTTATTCAATCATAGTTGATATTATTGCGATTATGGCTGATATTACCACGATGCACGGGATTTTTAGACTCCCTTAGGACGCGTGTCCCGAGGCGAAAATCCCGGGATGGCCTATTTGTTTTACCTTAAATGGGAAGATCTTGATGAAATAAAACTGTGATGAGATTCAAATAAAATATGCGCGTGATTTTACACAATTGCATTTGATTATATTGTAATTCCCAGGATATTTGGCTTTCTCCAGACGCTTGTCTCGAGGCAAAATATCTCGGGGTGTAGTGGCCCGTTTGCTCGGTTTTGCATTTTTGCTTAAGAAATTCGTAAATATTAAACTATAAATCGAAAAAATATGGAAAAAATATGTAAAAATTCCTTGTGAGGAGTAGGGTGTTGTGCTAAAGTTTTGTGAATTCTGGAATTGTGTTCATCATTTAATTAGTTATCGCAAAATTAATTAATCGTAGAAAATTCTGAAAAATGCCAAAAATCCTTAGAAAAATTCATAAAAATTCCGAAAAATTCTAGATAAATGTTTAAAAATAATTTAAATTTATTTGAAGATTAGAACTTATTTTTGAGGTGCTAAATACCTTGAATAGGTGTCCGGTGTAAGGATTCTACCTTTTTTAGGGCCTGTCAAGGTCCTAGCTCTCTCGATTTAACTTGTGTATTACGAGGAGTGTCTTATCATTGGCCGTTTTGGGCTAGAGACAAATTTATGTTTCGATAGAAGCCACCACTTTGGCTGAGTTTGCAGAGAGTAAAATTTCGTAAAACGAAAGCAGAAGTACCCGGTACTTGCAAAACAAATGCGTTAGTTTTACCTGCAACTGCGGTTGTATGCTGCTTGCTTGCTTGTCTCTGTTGCTAACATTTTTGCTTACGTTTCCACCTATGGTTTTGATTCTACCGGGGGCTTCGTGCTTCAATCTTTGGGGAATTTCTTTCGATGGTTCTAATTCCCCTGGGATTTTCTGCTAATAGGTTGACCGCATTGATACATCCGTTAGGAATTCCTACGGTACTATATCTCAATGTCCACTCCGATGCCTCCGTCAGGATTGCATGGGAATTATTGTGGTGTCCGTATCGATGCAACTGTTTGGACTACTTTAGGGTATAGCCACGATTTCCACGATTGCGTATAGCAATGTCATTTGTAAATGCTAGCATTGCGTGTACACAATCCGATTAACACTTGGTCCGTGCAAGGTTGATATGACATTGACTGGGGACTGTGTGCTTTGACTTTGTTTTGCTTTCGACCTTCACTTGATCGTGGCTATTGCTTCGTTGTGACTTTGCATTCACTTGCGGCTCGTCATAGCTTCATAGATGTATTTTTGTAGCGATATGCTAAGTTGGGGATTATGGCGTATGAGAGAATGTATACACCTTGAAATCCTTGTTGTACATAGAATTTGTGAGTGGAATTGTGCATTCTTTTAGGCATGCATGTTTACTGGGGAGAAGAGGTGCTCTTTCTGATCCTTTAATTGCTTGCCTATTGTTCATATTGCTAAGAAATTCTACATTTTAACCATTGTGCTTGAACTCAGCTCGGGTGAGTTTCGTTGCCCTTTACTTGTATGCTTTCATTGAATGCTCTATGATTTTAACCACATTTTGTTAAAGGTGGAGTGGCACCCACAGAGGCGAGTGGGGAATTTGAGGCCGAGGAGATTCGCTGCATCGGTCGATCTCCCCAAAAGGTGATGTCTATTTTGGGGACCTCAAGGGCCTATCTTATACCATTCGGAATGTGTAGTGAGGCAGCATAGCCTATCTGCACATGTAGTGCCTCAGGATCCTCCAGTCACTATGATGGATGAGGAGTTGTAGGTCACCACGTTGTCCAATGACTTAAGTCTTAGTGACGTGATGGAGTAACACCTCCTATTTGGTGACAGGGGTTAGGACGCCTATGCGCGCTTTATTGAGGAGCAACTAGCCCCCCGAGTCGAGCTAGTTGCTGAGGTACGAGGTTTGCTTATCCACAACTATTCTTTGCATTTTCTTTCCATTAGTTGTGAACTAATTTTGACTTGGCTCGTGCAGCCTGATTATGTTCTCAGTGAGATCCCCTTTACTGACTTGAGGATCCATCCTGACTCGGAAGAGTTCATTGGGCCTCCTCCTCCAGCCAATAGGAGTGCTCAGAATTCGATGCCCCTTGGAGCTGGACTGGTAGGGAATATTTCGATTTCGCCTTTTCATGCTAGTATTCACTCATGTGCTGACTTACCCATTTTGCAAAATAGTTGCCTCGGGCAGGAGTTATGAGGTTAATGGGGATAATAGATGTTTGGAAATACGCCTACTGTCAGTTGAGAGACTCGAGAAGTGCACCAAATCTCATGATTTTAATGTTTTGTAGGGTCAGGAACCCGTGTTTGACTTGAGAAACCTTGTGCAAGTTCGTCAGAGCAATGATGAGGATGCTGATGATGACGATGATGTACAGATGAGACCGGTCCCTAACCGGGGTGGAGCTTCGACTTCTCGTTCTCAGCCTAGACCCTCGTCTTAGCTTACCCTACCGAGAACCTCTACTGTGGTTACTTTCCCTAATGTGCTGTCGGACGGGTTTGCCTTGCATGTGCTAGCGTCATTTGGCTTTTCGACGTGTCGTGAGCAATAGACGTACCTATCACATGTAGGGAAGGGGATTGACCCTAGCTTTGCATTTGTTTGTTTTAGTACTTAGCTTAGACATGTTTAGACTTAGTTGTTGACTTTTACTTGACATGACTTGACTCGACTCGATTCTAGATTAGACTCGAATGCTTGTGTAATTATGACTTGACTCGTGCATGACTCTGGACATAGCTCGTTTTTGTAATGCCGAGCTTTGATTACAATTTGCAAAAGCCAACTTTCTAACTATATGCGATGCATGTAATTAAATTTTTAAGACGACGTCGGTCGTCTTGTGTTGTTGTGTATGTTGCGTGGCGTTGTTGAAGCGAATACCGGCTCGTTCCCTCTCGAAAATGTAGGGTTGACTAAATTAGACCAAGAACAGCTTGCCATAATGCATGGGAGTCGCTAAAAAGAAGCGAAATCGGCCAAAAAAACCCAAACCGGGCGTAATAGCGCCAAGGCTGGGCGCAATTACGCCCAGAATCGAGCCATTTTTGCTCGATTTTCAATTCTTGGCAAGTTTGTTTGGCCTTATTGCTTATAAATCAGGGTTTATGTACGCCCTAATTCATTCATTATAGCCTCTTTTACATTGCTTTGAACTTTATTTAATTCATTACATCAAAGAATTTGCAACAAATCAAATGGAGAGAGACTTTGCTAATGCTTTGAATGATGGCTTTGAAACATGGAAGCTCGTGAAAGGGAGGAACTTGCAAGGCTGAATTGTGATGTTCTCTTGACTTTAAGGTATGTAAATCTCGATACAAACCTTCTTTATGCTGCTATAAGCCTGTGGGACCCGTTGATGCATTGTTTTCGCCTTCGGGACAAGGAAATTGTTCCTTTGCCTGAGGAACTTGGTGCTATTATTGACTRGCCTGTTGTAAGTCTCCCTTGTATCCTTAATACTACCAATCCCTTTGTTGATGAATATGAGCGATATTTGAGACTTAGTCCAACTGTTTCACGATGCATATTACATGGTCGGGAAATTGATTTGCTTGCCTTAATTAACTATATTGCTAGTGATGCTTCTTACCGTAGAGTTTATCGTAGACGTACAATTGTGATATGCTTATTTGCACGTTTCCTGTTTGTCCATGGCAAGCCGAAYGTTGATCATGCTAGGATTATTTCTATTGTCGAGCAATGTGAGGCTAGTCGTACTTCTAAGGCGTTGTTCACAGGGGAGTTATTCATGATGCTCGACCGCCTTAAGAAGGATGCGCATGCGCCCTTATTTGGATGTCCCGTTTTACTGCAGGTACAATATTTCATCTGAATATTTTCAAAATACTGCATTTATACAAATATTGTTGCTTGTTCATTGATGTGATGACTAAATATGGCACATGCTGTTGTTTCATGACAGATTTGGGTGACGGAGTGTTTGAGCCTAGTTGAGGCGCCCTTGAATCCTGTCAAATATTCTGCTAAGCTATTCTTTTCCCGTAAGAGGGTCTATGTCAACAAGTCTTAACATGAGTGGATTCTTATCTTTGTTGACCGTGGCATTCTCGTGCGGTGGATTGTCCCTTGGTGGGGTACTAGGAGTATGATGCATACTCGCTTTTCTTCGTATGAGCGCGTGGCTTGCTTGACCGCATTGACCTTTTATTTCCCTTCAAGGGTGATGAGGCAATTCGGGAAAGTTCAGCTTATTTCCGCTTTTGACACGGTTCGTGCTGAGGACAAGCGTTAGCATTCGGACAATGCAATAGAGCGGGAGAAATCATGGGAAACCCATTCTACAATTGAGGTGACCCTTCTTGGTCGAGGTGACCACAAGGTTTCTCCTCATTATTGTGTCCGGATGAATGCCACTGATGTGATGAGAAGTGTTGAGACAAGACGTGTGGAGCAGAAGGACCATTACAAGAGTAAGGGACTGGACTGTGACTCTACTGAGTCCCCTGTTGCTAAGTCTAGAGTTATTTCTGCTAAGGACAAACTTGGTCCTAAGAAGGTGCTCGTTTGGAGTAGCCTTGAAAGACTTGCTCCTTTGAGGATTGACTCAAACGTTGCTGAAAGAAGACTTGGGCCTAAAGAGGTGTTTGGAGGGGACGCTAAAGGAAAAGGGAAGGCTGTTGTGGAAGATTATCCCAAGAGACGCAAATGGGTGAGGAAACCAAAAGGTGAGAGCTTAGGTGCGAAGAAGGATGATGTCAAGGAGCAAGAAGAGGAGAGGATGGAGTGATTGCCTGGATTTTGGCCTAGTACATACCTGGATTTTGGCCGATTTGCTTGCCTCGAATAGCTTGATTGAGGTTGTATAATATCGTAATATAATTTACATGATGTTATACGATTATATTTCGATTGTTTCAGTTTTTATTGCGATATTCAAGATTGTTTTACCTCGAATAGCGAGATTGTAATGAAATAATATCGTAATATAATCGTATAAAATAGATACGCGATTTTATACGATCATAGTTGATATTATTGCGATTATGGCGGATATCACCACGATGCTCGGGATTTTCGGCTCCCTCGGAATGCGTGTCTGAAGGCAAAAATCACGGGATGGCCCGCTATGCTCGGTTTTTCATTTTTGCTTAAGAAATACGTATATATTAAAACATAAATCGAAAAAATTTGGAAGAAATATGTAAAAATTCCTTGTAAAGAGTAGGGTGATGTTCTAAACTTTTGTGAATTTTGGAATTGTGTTCATAATTTAATTAATTATCGCAAAATTAATTAAATCGCCGAAAATTCCGAAAAATGCCAAAAATTCTAGAAAAATGATTAAAAATAAGTTAAAATCATTTGAAGATTATAACTTATTTTTCAGGTGCTAAATACCTGGAATAGGTGTCCGGTGCAAGGGAATATGCCTTTTATAGGGCCTATCAGGGTTATAGCTCTCTCGATTTGACTTGTGTTTTGCGTGGGGTGTCTTATCATTGGCCGTTTTGGGCTAGGGACAAATGTATGTATCTACAGCCACGATTGCGTAAAGCAATGTCTTTTTGTAAATTCTTGCATTGCATACGCACAATCGGGCTAACGCTTGGCCTTTGCAAGGATGATGCAACTTCAATCAGGGAATGTGTGCTTTGACTATGATATGCTTTCGATCTTTACTTTATCGTGGCTATTGCTTCGTTGTGACATTGCATTCACTTACGACTTGTCGTAGCTCTGTAGGTGTACTTTTGTAGCGATTTGATGACTTTCGAGCCCATTTTGCTTGCTTAGGGGCATTGTGGTCATTGTGCATGACTTTCCACCTTTTGGAGTTGTTGAAGTGACCGGTTGCTCACCCCGAACAAATCGAGCTCCATGTTTTTGAACCCAAACCGGCGGCGTGTTCAAGCTCAGCCCTATCCTGTTTGTACATTCCTTTGCCTATTCACTTAATCAAAAATGTAAAAGTGCATGAATGTCGGAAGTTTGCCTTTCGCCTTTTATTTTCATTTTCCACTTTTTTTTGTCATTCATGTTTTTTTTTCTTTTGTCTTTTTTATTGAAAAAGCGAAGTTAAAAGGTCTGCTTACAATGTTTGACTAAACAAATACGCAGCGCCTAGTGATTCTAGTTTACAACCACTTCGACATTACGACGCCTAAGGATTGATCACCTTGCTATATGAGGACTGTAACATGTCTCAATGACTTGTTTGCACTACTACAAATAAGCCCAAAGAAACCGGTCAAAAATGGCCAAAGAGACCGCATTTCAACCGATCTCTAGCTCATAGGGCTCTTAGGGTTAGAGACCGGTTTAATTTTGCGGTCTCTTTACTGAGCAAACAGACCGGTGCTTAGAAAAACCGGTCTCTTTAGTTAAAGGGATAAGAGACCGGATCTGACTAACTAACCGATCTCTTATATAGTTAATTATGATTATTTTATTACATCAAAGAGACCAGATTTGATGCATAACCAGTCTCTTTGAGTATTTTATTAATTAAAAAAAAAGTACAGCAGGTGGGAGGTCCCACATACTGTACTTTAAAGAATTGATAACAAATACAAATGTAATACATACATACGAACAAAGAACCATATAAATATGTTATGTACGAACAAAACAATATTTCTAAAATACATACTAACTACATAGTTACATAATATATACATATAAATTTTTAGAAATAYATACTAATATATGACACTACTTAGAAAAAATATAACTTCTCTGAACAGCAGCCCGGTCGCGTCGCTAAGTAAACCCGTTGCACCGCTACATTTGTCCGTTGCGCCACCACCGACTGCCCACCGCGCCGCACCTGTACCGCCTCTCAAGTGCACAAATGAAACTAATTAAAAAAAACAAAAATCCTTGAAAAATAAAAATAATGCAATACTTAAACTAAATAGTAAGACAAAATCACATGCTTCTCCCCTCTCTCTCCCCTCTCACGCTCACTCCTCGTTCCGACTGCCTCACACCCACCAAAAATGCATCAATATATCCTTAATCTTCTCCAACACAATCCATTTATTATTCATGGAAAAACTCAAAACCCAAACAATAATTAAAAAAACAACGAATTTCTCAAAAACAATTAACTATAATGAATCCAATAAATGAAAAGGAAATGCAATAATCAAAAAGCAAATGCAATAAAGAAATCTGAAATCAAATCTTAAAATTATAACAAAAAAAAAATGAAACCAAAATCCCAGAAATGAATAAAATTTTGAAAAGCAAAGATTCTGAAGAATAGAGTGAAAATCCAAAGATAAAACAAAAAGTTCGGAATAATAAAAAATCGAAAAACTAAAGAAATGAAATCATTATAATCGAAAAACAAAAAATGGAGAATATCAATAAACAAAAAACAAAGATCTAAAACAACGTAACGAAAATTGAAAACAACGAACATAAACAAAGAATCGAAAAACAAACAACGAAAAATTGAAAACAGATGAAGCAATCTAAAAAGAAAAAAATAAAAATAAAAAAATGGAGAATATCAATAAACAAAAAACAAAGATCTAAAACAACGTATACGAAAATTGTAAACACGAACAACAAACAAAGATCCAAACAACAAACAAAGAAATCGAAAAACAAACAACGAAAATTGAAAAACAGATGAAATTCATATCTAAAAGCAAAAAAAAGAGGGAAATTAGAATTACCAGAATACGTATCCATTACTTTACTCTACTCCATTTAGAAAAAAAAAGATGAAAAACATGAAAATTGATGAAGAAATTAAGAGAAATGAAAAGTTTGGATGAGAAAGGAGAATTATGAGTGTTGGCCTTGAAGGAAGGAGATGAGATTGAGAGAGAGGATGAGGAGAAAAACGTGAGAGAAGGAAAAGTGAGTAATGAGGAGAGAGGTCAATATTCTAGAGAATTCAAGATAAGAACGAAAATTATATAGAAAGAGGTCGTTAGTGGGCTGTGTGGGACAGGCACTAAATATAAAAAACTATTATAAATAAGAGGGGGCGTTTGTAGGACCTGTCCTCTTATAGTTATTTAAGAGATCGTTTATATGACCGGACTCTTCATATGAATAAAATCGTTATCTTTCAATATCCGGTTCTATCTAAGAGCCGGTGATAACTTAACCGTTTCTAAAAACTGGTGTCTTGCGCAATCTTTTGTAGTAGTGTTGTTATGATGCAAAGAAGGTCCTAGTCTAAAAGGCGTAGCCGTTGTCAGCTAGCCATTAACCATATATGAAAAAGATAAACAAAAGTCAGCACCTAGATGAGTTGCTACTGTATCGAAAGGTTAGTCCGGTGTCAAAAAAGGCCAGACTAGCTCATAACGATTCCTTAACACATCTCAGCCCGCTTGATTATTCAAAGGAGGTCTAAATCATTACGGCTTTGTAGTACACGGCAGCCGCATTCATGGTGGTGATGGGCATCAAAGCTTTAAGACTGGTCATAGGTAGTGCACTAGGCAATCTCTAGCGAGCCCGCCCGGTGTTCTCTAAGTGTGGAAACAACTAATAGGACATGATGCCTAGAAAAAGGAAACTCAGTCCAACGACCTAAGTTTCGCGTAATGCATGATGCCTAAAACACAATGTCGTCTTAAGGACGCTGAAATCGCATAATAATTCATGTATTGCCCACACATCAGTAAAGGTAATATCATTAGTGAAATCCCAAGTGAAGTCGCCAGAAAATTATACGGGCGCCGAGGCGTCACCGGGCTAGACTGGGTCCGGGCTTAAGGGCTGCTCGGTTTGTTTGCTAAAATTGAAATCCTGCTTTTGCATATTGTGTGTTTGCCTGGAGTTGTGTGTTTATACTGGAAATAAGTAGAGGAAGTTGCCACCGCACTTCTTTTGGGAAGCTGCGGAATCCGTTTTAAGCCTTTCCTATAATTGCTTAAAGCAAGGCGAAGGACTGCATGATTGGTAATGCACGAAAGGTTTGGATTAGGGAACAACGGTAAGGGTGAAGTAGTGCACAACACTTCAAACCTTAACCCTCACATCACCTCATCTCTCTCCTCTTCTTCTTACCTTTCCTCTTCAATCATCACCCTGCCCTTCGTATCTATCACCGTTCTTCTTCCCTGCTCCAACCGCAGCCTCTTAACAACATTGCCGCCAAATCGCTATCGTCGTACCTTTCATATTTGAGTTGGTTGTCACCAGACACTGCCGTTGCTCTCGTACTTTGACTACCGCTTCTCTCTTCCAATCTTCTACAATCGCACCACCGTCGCTACTTTACCGTCACACCACCATGTTCTTAGTCTACGATGCTGCTCAATAACCACCACAATTTCCGTTCTAATTTTCTCCTTCACAAATTAGGAAAGTTTTGTTTTTTTTCACATTCGTTCAATAATCAAACTCTTATTACTATTTAGATTGAATTTATTTGTTTTTTTTGCATTAATGATGTTTTAGGGTTTTCGATTTGACTTATTCTTTCCGGTTGTTGACATTTGCAGTTCAATATAGCTAACCCTACTACAGGTTGTATTAAGAAGCTCGTGGAGATGATGACTAGAAACTTTAATGTTCCTTTGATCTCTTTGTTCAGGTACTTTTTTAAGTTTATTGTGGAATAAATTACCTGATTTAGTAATGTTCAGTATTGGTTTGTTTGTATCATGACTGAATTTGTCCTGTAACGTGTATATTGTGCCTTTATGCATAGTCTCTAGATTTGATTTCTACTGCAATTAACTTTGCTTTTCTAATAAACATGTTAGATGAATGGTTATTTGTGAAGGATAAGTTATTTGTCTCTAGATTTGATTTCTATATTGTGAGTGTATATTTTGTTGGAACATTTATGCATAAATGGACCTTGGACAAATGAATTTGATAAGTAAATATAACGGACAAGTCATAGCAAA
>SNQN01004846.1:26314-45524 GCA_008642245.1 Bassia scoparia | reverse complement strand
ACAGGGCCGAAATCGAGATCCACGAGCAACCAAATCAAGACTCGCCTACCCCAAACACGCAACCACAATACACCGTCCCAACATGACGATTCAGGGTGGTGGTCCTGGTTCGCAGCGTCACCCATGACGGAGGGGATGCCGAAACAGGGCCGAAACTGGGCTCCCCTCTAGCTCGCAAATGCCATTAACAACCAATACAATGGACCTAAAGAACGATGCTGAAAAGCTAGAGAAGAAGATAAGAGAGAGAGAGTGCCGGCACAAAACCGCCGCCGCAAGTAGCACCGAGCCAGAGGGAGAAGCTGAGGAGTTGAAGGTGATGCATTGAATGCTAATGGCAGGTGGACTTGGCAGGTGGACAACATGCAATAAAGCCATAAAGGATTGAAACAACCAAAATAAATTAAAAAATAAAGGCATTAATGGCATATTGTAAGAAGTTAAACATTAAAGGGTATTTCGGTAATTGAAATTTAGGCA
This sequence comes from Bassia scoparia, assembly GCA_008642245.1. NCBI lineage: Eukaryota > Viridiplantae > Streptophyta > Magnoliopsida > Caryophyllales > Amaranthaceae > Bassia > Bassia scoparia. The sequence continues at coordinate 45,044 of SNQN01004846.1, read as the reverse complement.
AAATCAAAACTCTCACTTTTATGGGCTATGGGATATATATATGTACCCATTTGGTTTGTTATATATATATATATATATATATATATATATATATATATGACAACGTGAAAACCAAACCAAATGAGTACATTGGAGGTTTAAAGGGGTACACGAGACCTGAAGCTATTGTTGATGAACAATACAAAAAAAAGTCCCCCAAACACTATAGCAACACGCGTACCCCTTTAAACCTCCAATGTACCCCATATTGAATTATAAATATATATTGCTAGATTAAATCGTGACCTTCCATTTCAAGATCCYGCGGTCAAGATTAGAAGTTTTCACCTAAAGGTTTGGTTTTCACATGATCCTCTTCCTACTAACATACTAGGATTACTAGCCCTCACATTCWTACACTATGCTCAAGTTAAACAAACTACTCCGTAATAGTAACATATATTATATAAACACAAAACACACAACAAACTATCAATGTGAGACCACTCAATGTACAAAATAAAATTGAAGCTTGACTTATATAGTACAATAGCTTACTTTATTTTGTCCATATGGGAGCCATATTTAATTTGTTTGTAAAGTGTAAAACCAAGTTGATATATAAAACACTACAAGTACTATTTTTCACATTTCTTCTATGTGGGAGTAACAATATTGTAGAAGACTACAACAAAGCTTCTAACAAATACTTCCTTATTTTTTTAGATGTTCCATACCATTTATATACACGGTGTTTATGAGTTGATTGAGTTAGATAAAATAATTGAKTAGGTTGGATAAAAGAGTAAATATGTGAATGAAATTATTTTTGGAAAAAATAATTTTAGGTGAATAGATTGGGTAACGTAAGGAAAGTTCAATTTAGAAAAAAATAATTTATTAATGTAATATTAATTAAAATAGGTTAAAAATTATTGTAAAATTGGTTTTGAACAACTATTTGAGAACATCCCAGATAAAAAATAATGGAACAACTAAAAAAATGGTGAGAGTGTGAATTTAGAATTACATAGTGAGCTTTTTCTACCACTATATTTAGTTATCCCAAAATACTCATCAAACCCTTTCACCATACTCTCATCACATTTTTGTACATCTATATAAATACTCATCTCAATTCAGATGATTTTATGTTACCTGAAGCCCCCTTGCCACTCGATCTGCGTTCTATCTTACAGCACACTGCTATCTCTAACGCTTGATTGCTTTGACATTCAAATACCTGATTCTGTTGTTAGTTTCCCTCATCTCAAGTCAGTTGATCTTCATGTCGTATTCCCGGCCTAACAGTGAGGCTTGTGTGAATCGGCTCCTTTCTTACTGCCCGGTGTTGGAGGAGATGCACCCAACCTTGAATACCTCTACTTAAATGACGACTCATTTTGTAGCTATGTGGTTAAAAATCAATCAAGGGTCTCTAATGTTTTTGTAGCTTCTCACATTAAATTGGAACATTATAGACGTAAGTTTATGCTCTTCATTTTATTGCTTGGGTCTTTTGGCCACCTAGTACGAAATGGATCGATTTCAAAACTTATCAAGCATCAGAAATCCCCTCAAAACTTCATCATCATCTTCTTAGAGTAGGAATTGCTTTTTTATACTTTTTTTTTTTTGGGAAATTCTAAGCCATGCCCTTGTATTTTTGCATTTTCTAAGCTGTACCTATGCTTTTAAAAGTTCTCAACCATGCCCACGAAGTTTGATTATTTAATTAGCTGCACGTGTCCCTTAATTTTTTAATCTAACCAAGGTTAAATTAAAATAAAATAAAAAATTAAAATAAAAACTCACGCACCACCCTCACAAATACCACCCAACCTCCAAGCCCAAACTTGAAACCATCCCCAGCCTATAGCCACCCCACCCACCTCTCTCAACTCGCAACCTCGCCGCCCTCGGAAACACCCCCCACTACCCAAAAAAATTGAAATCAATTTGGGGGAAAAAATGAGGGTTTGAGGGTTTTGAAATTTTTTTTCAATCAACCTTTGATTTCAAAATAAGACAGCAATTAAATACTATTTGCCAATTCAAATGTCAAGAAAAAAAGCCCTAAAACAATTTCAACATAATATTTAGTTTCCCGAATAATGCCCAATTTTTTGAAGACGAGGAGAGGAAGTTTGGGGTTTTCTTTGGGAGGTAGGGTTTCGGTTGGGGTTGTTGGTGGGGGAGCTGGCATGTTCTAGTGAGGAGGGCTTCCCGACGGTAATGATGTTCCGGCAGTGTTTGGGTCACAGTATGCGGTGTTGGGCGGTGTTTGGGTTGCCGGTGGTGGGACCGGTTTGTAGTTGGAGTTGTCAACAAGCTGACTTTGAGTGGGAGGAGGAGGGTTTGGTTTTTCTATTTTTTATTTTTTAACCTTATAAGTTTAACCAAGGATTAAAATTCGTACGGTACTTAAGTTCGATGGCATAGCTTTACAAGTTAGGAGGCTCTAAGGGCTATGGTTTGGAAGTTTGTAAATCAATGGCCTATTGCGTATGGATTACAGCTTGAAAACGACCAAAATTTGAGGCTTATGACTTAGAATTTCTCCTCTTTTTTTTATAATAACGATACATCAGTTATCAATTTTATAGCACATCTACACATATATTCAATGATGTCTTCTTGTTGTTTTTGTTAGGCTTCTTCAATTTCTAATGGCCTTGGCGCGATGGACCTAACCAGAAGTTGAAGACCCAATGTAATTGTCACTTTTAGAAGACAGTTAATGAAAGCACCTAAATGCATTCGTGCGGCGATTCCAACAATTCTCATTGAAAGATTCCCTTACTTGATACATGACATCTACTATCAAACAGCTATTGACAACACCATGCTAACTGATGCACTCCAAGAAGTAATTGTTTTTTTTTCTTATGAACATCTAGAGGTGGATTGGCTCTGTGGAAATGATTCAAAAGTAAAGTTAAATAGGTGTTGGTATATATTACGCTAACCAAGGCCTAAATATACAACCAAGTCATCACTCAAGGCGCTCCAGAGGTCAGCAAGACACCGGAAGCGAATAACAATGCCACCACCATCTCAAAATCAACACCACAATGCTCAGGAACCAATACCTGGTTCTACGCCAGGTGGAAATTATATCATGAACCTTCCCTCCAAGAGAAAAACGAGGTCATTCAACTCCACCAAGCCCAGACCAGGTGAGCATGCAGGAATTCCTCAGACTGCTAAATTGGCATCCTTGTTACTTGGAAACACTTACGAAGTAGGAACCACACAAAGGATAGACCTTATGTCCAAAACACCTACACCAAGTGCTCAACCAGAAGGCACCATAGTCAAAGGGTCTTCTGAGAACCACCCAGACCACACGTCAGAGGGTAAATTATTCATTCACCTCACTTCTCATCCTCACCATTTATGTGGTTCGCTCCATCGATGGAAGAAATAGTACCAGAAGAACTAATGAAAGACCTAGTAAAGATACGCAAAGCCCTGTACACCGTCACAGACCAGGAACACCAGACCTGGAATCTCGAGCAGAATCTGCTGATAACATCGGAGGCTACCAGGCCGGGCATGCAGCCAGGCGTGGACTGATAGTCCACATGACAGGCTTGGGAATCGCCTCTCAGCCTTTCATAGGCTGGGAGAACCAGGTCCTTCCGCAAGCCAACCAGCAGCAAAGCCACATTCTGCCAGACCGCGATGCATGCAGCTGTTGGAATCAGATCATCTTCATCACCGTTTGGGGGGGGGAGATTTAAGAGCTCGGTCTCAAAAATTAAAATACAGGGACAATCAATTTGATGGTACTGGGACCCTGAGATCACGTGGCCCTTTATGAGGACACATGTATCTTGGGAATTTGCGGATGCAACTTGGTGTTAAGTACTTCCCTACCACCTGACGGGGAATTGCTCAGCTTGGTTCAGGAATAATTCCACCTGGTAGCTACATAGTTTGGTGACCTGGCATAATCAATTCAGAAATCATTCGTAGTGGTAGGAGAAGGGAAGATCCTCAGTTGAGCTCATGTCTGTAAACAGGGAAGATGAAAGTCTGCGTGACACCTTACCAGGTTCAACAAGGAAGCCATAATGGTTCCAGGTCAAACCTGAGTTGAAAGTTATGGCTTGCAATATGGTCTCAGACCAGGTCCGTTAGGGACACACTTACCAAGTCAAGGTGGATACCTGGCCAGCAATGCGAATCTCAGACGAGTATATACCCTGGAAGAGTTCAACAGACTATGCACCAGGTGGTACCAACACAAAAGAAGGAAGACAAGTCACCTCCACTGCCCAGAAAATCGAGGAAGGAGAGGAGGGAAGAAAAGAAAAGGAAAAGCATCACAACACCACTAATTCACCAATTTCGAAAGCTTCACTCCACTCACACTGATAGGAAGTGATATATTGCAGCTCACAAGAGTGAAGACAAAATGGATCAAACCCCCAAAAAGGTCAAAGGCTGGTAAAGACACCCAACAAGTATTGTGATTTCATGAGTGCCCTGTCATTCCACGGAAGACTGTGTCCAACTGAAGACAACATAGGGACCTCATCAGGAAGGGTCTTTGCTCATAAAGAAGTTTGCCAAAGAAAGGAGGAGAAGGACCAGGCTAAAAGGAGGGCAGATCAGAACCACGAAGAGATACCAGCCCAGGAGGCTATCAATGAAATCTCTGTCATCTTTGGCCCACCTGCCTCCAGGAAATCATGAAAATGAGGTTAGAACAGCTAGTTGCTCCAATACTTATCAGTCTGAATGTTTAGATATTCCTGAAATTAGTTTTGGACCTCAAGATTGTAGGGGGCTGGTCCAGCCCCTAATGATCTTTAATATGCTCATTCCAAGTATGTAATCACCTGGTCCATAAAGTCTTGATTTATGGGGGTAGCTCTGTTAATGTCCTCTATTACCATGTCTACAAAAAATGGGACTACAGGATAAAAACATTGAGCCCACATCAGGCCCTATAATAGGTTTTTTCTGGTAGCCAATCCTCCCAAAGGGTGAAATAATTTACCAATCACCTGGGAGATGAAGAGCTAGGCAGAACTGTGCTGGTCAGGTTTCAGGTGGTAGAAAGCCTATTCACCTTATAACTCATTATGAGGCAGAACATTCATGAGTGCTTCAAGGTGTTGCATCCATATTCATCTATGCTTTAAGTATGTTTCAGACAGTGGAAAATTGCATATTGAGAAGGCTCTCAGGTAGCAGCCAGATCATGTCAGCTGCCTGGTCAAAACCTCAAGAAAGAAGATCGTAAGACTCCGAAAGCAGGTAGATGAAATGGAAGTTGAAGCCAATCCTCAACCTTTGAGGAGGAGGGTGATCAAGGTCACTGTCAGTAACAACTCAGACTCTCCTTCAAGAATCAAGCCAGTTTTCTACTGGTCCATTGATTGAATTGGATAGGTGGCCATACCTCAGCCTGTGGAGCGACATAATCGTTCCCTTGTTGAAGGGACTGAGAGGATGGTAAATGGATCAGACTGGGGCTCAGGAGGTGCAACTGATTAACCTACTCAGACTCATGAAGATGTCTTTGCCTACAGCGTGAGAGATGCCTGGATTGACCCAGGAATATAGCACATCATTTGTCCATTGATCCAACTAAAAAGCAATAAAGAAAAAAAGAGCACTTCTCCTCAGAGAAGAATCAAGCAATTGAAGCAGAAGTCAACAATTCTAGATGCAGGATTTGGAACTGTTGCATTATCTCGAATGGCTAGCAACGTGGGATGGTCAAGAAGCCAAATGCCACCTGGAGGATGTGTGTTGATTTCTAGATTTGAATAAGCTTGCCAAAAGATTGCTATCCTCTCCCGGATAGACCAGCTGTGGATTCAACCAGTGGTCATGCCAGGCTCTCTTTTATGGATGCTTTTCAGGCTATCATCAGATAATATGCACCCACCAGACAAAGAAAAGACAACATTCTCACCAGCTGTGGAGTCTATATTAATCTGATGCCCATTTGGCCTCAAGATGCTGTGCCACATACCAACGAATGATGGACCAAGTCTTTGGACTCAAAGACGAAATATGGAGGTTATGTGATGATGCCATAGTCAAAAGTGTCCATCTAAAAAACCATACAGATGATCATCACAGAAACGTTTGCTAACCTAATGAAATACCAGGTCAAACTTAACCCAAAGAAATGTGTCTTTGTGTGTGGAAGCCTCGGAAAATTCTTTAGTTTATGGTAGCCAGAGGGAATAGATGCCAATCTCGACAGGTTAAAGCTGCACTGGATCTCCTGACCAAAGAGCATCAAAGATATCAAAAGTGAATGGTGAAAAGATGCCAGCATGTCCAGATTATAAGCCAGGTCATCGAGAAGTCACAGCCTTTCTTCAAATTCTCAAGAGGGAACAAAATAATTCACTTGGGACAGAGCAGCCATGAAGCTTTCAACCAGCTAAAGGAGCACCTGATGAAATTGCCAACCTTGGCTAAGCCACAACCAGGTGAGAACCTCTTTCCTGTATATTGTAGTCAGCCAATCTGCTGTTATGCTTCCTACTAAGAGAGCAGACAAGGCACAAACCTAGTTGTATTATTGTAGCCATCTTTAACAAGGGCAGAGACCAGTACCATGTAGAAAAGGCGCCTATGCTAGATCACACAGCTAGAAGATTGAGGCTCATACTTGTATGGCACATCCAATTGTTGTTCTAACTGAACCTTCCATTGGAGAAAATCTCTTGAGAAGTTGGAGAAATGATCTGGGCTGACCAAACTGGGCACTTGAATTAACTGGTTTTGGATCAGTTTTCAAGCCCAGGACAGCAAAAGCACAAGCATTAGCTACCTTTCTTAGCTGAATGTCTAAATTATGAAGAGGATCTGCCCGTGAGCCCGGTTGTTCTACAATTGATGGTTCATCCACAGATGGGGATCTGCATCTGGCTGAGTATCTCTGTCACAGAGAGAACATCATTGAATTGCCGAAGAGAAACAGAAAAGAAGAAAGGGGAAAGAAAGAAATTGAAGTTAGATTCCAAGCAACAAAATAATGAACTAAGTACGAAGCACTGAATAGCTGGATTACAACTTGGCTGTCTATTGGGCAACCAGTGGGTCTTTATGACTGATTCCCAACTCGTTGCACAGTACAGGGGGGAGTATGAGTCAGAGAGCCAGTTCTATAAGCCTACTGCCACCAAAAATGAAAATACTAGCTTCGAAACCAGTCACTAGAAGTTTGTTAATTCCTAGAGAGGAGAATATCCTGGCAAATGCATGGCAAGGCTGGCTACATCCACTTTCCAAAACCTGACAGGCCATCTTTATAGAGTTCTACTAAGGAAGTACAGAGTGTTAGTCATGTATGTTCTAGGTGGCCACACCTCTATGGATGGCCAGATGATTATAGCAGTACAAGCAGATGGTACATTGCCTGCTGACCAAAAGCACGGGCAGGAAAGTCAAGTTGGCAGCTCAGAGAATACCATAATTGAGGAAATGTACAGGAAATCTCACACCTCCAACCACTGTAAGTGTGTTGATTCTTAATGAGGGAAACTATATCCTCAGGAGTTCATGAAGCATTTGTGGCCATCATGTTGGTGTCAGAGCCCTCGTTCACAAAGCTCTTCGAGCTGGATTAACTGGCCAACCATGAATGCAGATTCAAGAAAAATGAAACTGAATGTGCAGTGCCAAAGGTTCTCACCATCCATCAATCAGCCAGCAAATGATTTGCAACCAATCCTTAATCCTATTCCCTTTGTCAATGGGGTGGATACCCTGGACCCTTTCCGGCCCAGGGAGGAAAAAGATGGCTAATTTGTTGCTGTGGACTATTTTAGCAAAGGATTAAGCTAAAGGCTTAACCAACATCTCAGAAAGGATGTCAGAAAGTTCCTATGGCAAAATGGTTAACTAGGTATGAATTCTAGTCTGCATAGTATTTGACCATGGAAAAATTTGACAATGATCCTCTGAAGGCTTGGTTATCTCAGTTCAAAATCAAGATTGCATTTCAGCAGTCTGCCACCCAAGTCTTATGGGTTGGCAGAGGCACAAAACAAGCAGAATTCTCAATGGTTGAAGAAGAAATTGGATGACAAAAAGGCCGTGGTGGCTCCAGAGTTACCAAGTACACTTTGGTCATTGAGAACCACAATAAAGAGGTCCACTGGGCATTCACCTTCACTTTAGATATGGTACAGAACTTTAGTACCTGTTGAAGTTGCTCCACCTCCCTCAGACTCTCACAATATAATAACCAACCTCAAAATGAGCGACCTTAATAACTGCCTTGATCTGGTTAAGAAGTTAAGGAGGATTGCAGCGACCAGCATGCAGCCTATATGCAAGGGTGGCCAGATACATACAAACAGGGTCAGACAAGAACCCTTGCAGTTGGTGATTGTTCTTAGGAAAGTCAAGGAGTAAGGTCGAAGCAGTCAGAGGGGCATTCATGCAAAACTCTCAGTCACCTGGAAGGACCATATCAGATTCATTCTCAGAGTATGGCTGGTACGTACAGACTGATGGGTTGATGGCATTGAGCTACCAAATATCTGGAACAGCAGATCAGCTCAAGAATCATACCTAAGTTGTAAATCTATGTATTTCTTGAACATTCGTGACACTCGTTTTTAAGAATATAGGGTTAAAACCAAACCAAGTGTGCAGGTCTAAACTAAGATAACAGATGTACAAAATAAGGTATATATACAATAATAATAGTGATGATAATTATAATTATATATATTAACAGGGCATTTGTGCACTGGTTGAAGGTTTATTTTTCGCCTTATCATCTAATGTTATTGCGTAGTACTATTTACTTTCTTTTTTAGGATATGTAATTAATTATCTCTTTAAAGGCGAGCACTACAGTAGGAGAGGAGGTAGAATAAATGTTGTAACTGAAAAAAATCCTAACTGCTTCGGGATAACAGAAGAGAATAAATTGAGATATGTGGATGAAGAGTACAAGAGAATGGATAGAGTAATAAAACCTAGGAGTTTTTTTGTTGTAAATAATTACCATATCACACTCTTTTAACTGTACAGAAGTAAATGAAAGTAAGCGGATGAAAAATAAGGCTGATATGTATGAATGAGATACCATGATGTAATTATTTTGCTGATTTGGGCCTAATGGAAAATACGGTCCTGCGCTTTTTACAGAGTCATGAGGTTGACATGGTAGATTAGGTTCATCAATGGATTCTTCCCATATCTAGTGATATTGTAAGTTTCATATATCATTTATAATAGACCCTAAACTCTACGTATCTATTATTATATATATATATAGTGTATTACATTTCACTGTTATTATGTGTCTATATATGTGGACAAATAAATAACCTATACTGTTTTATATTAAATTATAATATATATATTATATATAAATGTATAACCTATAGCATTTGAATTATCTGTCTCCTGTGTATAAAATCACCCAACTTAGGTCTGATATATAAATAGGTGTACTAAGCTAATAGAATTCATTAGTACATTTAAGATTTTAAATATACCTATATTTTCTTTGTGCAGCCTAATAAAATAGTGCTAGTTAGTTATGCCACCTGTTGATATGTACCTATATCATGAATCTCCAATGTATCCACCCGAAAACATAGGGTCATATATATATCCCATTACCCATATAGTGAAGGATAGCTCTTATGAGTATGTGCATGCCTTTATCTTTAAATTTGTGCCTCATTAATATATTTTGAATCATGTCTCACACAAATCTATCGCCAAAATGCCCGCGTTATTTAATTGTTTAATAGAGTTATATTTTTTGTTATTAATCGCGTGTTCCCAATATGACTCTCTACGTTTTGTTAAATGGAACTTTTATGTTAATTAATTTCTAATAAAAGGCACCATATCTTTCATAGTGTGGCGCTACGTATAGTTTGGAGTTAGCCTTACCTAGCTCTTCTAGACGAAAGTTTCACTTCCCTGCTCTCATTTATGACTCTCAATATCTACCCTAATTTCAAACAATCTCCTCAGCCAAGTTCCTTACACCTTTCGGCTTCTGGGTGCGTCAGTCCCTGAACCTTCTTGCCCCAAAGCAAGCTCCAAACTTGCCGGCCGCTGGTTTGGTGTTGCCCAAGGGCAACCTTTCCAGGCCGCTCCCTACCTTCTTAACCTCCTTGAAACTCCTAATGTGTCCTAAGGTGCCTACCCTTTAAATTGCCGTTATCTAATATTTCAACCTAAAAACCAATTTTTACCAAAGTCACACACAGTCTTCCAAAATATCTATGTTCCACATACGGTTATCTATTGGTGTGTCATGAGATTCCTAAGATATCGATATATTCATATCTTCCCTCCGTTCTTCGTAGAACAGAGCGATCTTGTCTTTTTCGATGTAATTTGATTATCTACCCAGCGTTTCCGGCTACCACCCTCTTTCGAATTATTCCACAGAGCATTACCGAACAATTAAACTTTCGCCCTGTAGAGAAATTGAGTAAGAATCGAAAACTTTGCTGATATTAACCCAGGAGCGTTCCCAACGCCCTGCTTCTGAAAATACAACTACAAAATAGGTTGGACCCTAGTCGGTTCTGTTAATTGTTAAAAGGCCAGGGTTTCCGGGCGGGTACGAAATCCTATGCTGATCTGTAATAGAGCCCCGGTAGTAGTATCTCATATAGATTCTGTTGGGTAACCTGTTGTGCCACGTATTTTCCTAATTACTCCCTACCCTGTGCTTCTGCGCTCACATTTCCGGCCTGTGGTTCTCAAAATGTTCCTGGGTACCGCTAGCGTATATACACTAGGGTAACCTACCACCTCTGACAGGCCTACTAGTAGTTGCTCATGCGTAAGTTCTATGTGATAATATCCAGAATTTTTATGTTACTATTTTTCTAGTTATTGGTTTTAGGGGTGTATTGGTCGCGTGTCAGAGAATAAAAATACAATCTGAATTCGGTCTAATAGAATTGGCTAGAGTTTCACACTAAATATCAAGAATGCACCATCTCACGGTAACCATTGCCATTATAATTTTAATAAGCATTCACAAGAATATCTCAAAAAATGTCCTATACTATCAGAGAGGCAAGTAATTTTATCGTTAAGAGTTAATGTATAAGATGTATATTCAGAAACTCTCATCGATAGATGTGTATTTACTTGTGAGAAATTTTGATGTAACTGAAGTGTTGTGAGCCTAGCAACATATGTTAAAATTGGATAAGGTAGTAAAAAGCTAATAGTTCAATTGATATTGTGCATTTTTTATGCCTTCTCCTGACCATGTGATATATAGAAGGATTGAACCATAGTTGTAGAAGTTCTAAATTGGAGTCTTATGACGTCAGTACTGTGTAGTTGACTGAATTATTATATTTATGGATCCCTAAAATACTTGTGAGATTGTATTATGATACTTGTCCCTAACATATTCTGGAACTATTTAGAATGATTCATACTTGCTCCTGACTTGTTATCAATGATATTTAGATTGATAGTAAACAAACACATACACATGCAGTTCATTAGAGAGAGATATTATTATGTATGAGTCATCCACTATGGTGTCCTCTTTCTGTATGGCTTACCTAAGATGTGCTGTGGACTTCCTGAGCCCCCATAATTCAACTGCTAATATAAGATATATAAAAGTGAGCAATTATCTCCTAGCCCCACAGGCTCTTTTTGTTGTCATTTGTGTTCTCCAGCGCTCAATTTATAATATAACAACATGCCTTTTAGTAACAATGTGATCCGTGAGGGCATAGAGTGTGATGGTACAAACTAATCTTCTCTTGCGACACTAAACTAATTATACTACATTGACAGAATGATATTGCACCTACAGTACTATAAGCAGTCTTCGAAGATGGTTCTTCCAACGTTAGTGTTGCTAAATAATGAAACTCTCGGACATACAATTCAATTCTCGTGTGCGCGAGTTGATTCACATAAATCCTTCATAGCTTAATTTGTTAACTGGCCTTCTATTCCAAGACTCATATAGGATATAATGGAGCAAGCGATCGTGCTCTATAATTCTACACTCTTGGAAGGACATCTAACATATCCTCAAAAGAGACTCGCCTAGAGTAATGCAGGATATGCAGTTGTTTCTAGAGGTTCTTTGCAATGCTATCCTTATTTTGGACTTCGCGATGATCCTGATGACTTCGTAGATCTTTGATATAATTGTGTTACTGTGATTATGTCTGGTCCTGGCTTTTGTTCAGTTTTGTGTTCTCCTCAAATGTCCTAATTAATGTAGTTTTAATTGTTAACTCCTGAGTGAGTACTAAAACTCTTTGTTGAGATGAAAGTGATTATATGTGAACATACGTGATTAACAAATTAGATATTCTTAGAATACTCTGCCCTTTAGTATTATTAATATAATGTGGATCCCTGATTGGTATGCTTAAGATAGCCCTGGCCATGCGACGATTATTACAATAGAATCAATTCGTCCAGTTTAACTGTAATGCCGCTCTAAACTATTTCTTAATGCCTGCGAAAGGTATTTGAGTGGGAAAGGTGTTCAAATGGAGATACGAGTCATGATGTTACTTCTATGCTGGTGCGTCTTAATTATCGCTTATAGTTATATGATTCCTGTAAACATCACAAATCAGCATATATAGCCGAACAGCATGTAAACAATATATAACTAGCTCCAAGTTTAAGAAACTCGCCTCTAAAAATATCAGCAGTAATATCATTCTAGAACATATTATCAGACGGCCGAAAAATATTCATTTCTTTCGAAAATCTCATCCATTTAAAAGTAATTCTATTATTTTATAACACCTTTTTCATTAAGAACCGTCACGCCCAAACTATCTACATTTTTCATGTTGTAAAGAATGTACTTAACGTAGGGTTACCCCAGCTTTGTTCCCTGAGCCAATCCTGGATCTATACAGATAACTCAATTTGTAGTCCCTAGCTCATGCGATTTGCGCGTTGTTGACCAGAATATTTCATATTAATCATACTCCAAAAGTGAACATTCATTTAATGTACACATGTTACAGTTCTGAGTGTAGCAACTGATTCCTATGTCATCTCGTACGATTACGATTTTTTTCAGAGTGCAATAGATTTGACACAATGCAATATATCCTTAAGACTTATGCAACGTCTAAATTACATTCTTTGAATCTTCATGTAATTTCCAAGCGAAACTTGAATCTCCTTCACATCTACTGCGAACACTTTGTGTAATACACTAATCGTTCTTACTACTATTATGCGATATGGTTCCTTCAGAAAGGATTCACCCTCTAGCGTGTCAATCTTGCGGGAAGTGCAATCTTATTATTAGACTGCAAGATAATTAACAATGTTAAACCAATTGGCACAAAATACCCAGGATAAAGAGTACATTAATAGGTGTGACTGTTTTTATTTCACTGTGGGCCAGAATCTATAAATATTCCACAACAAAAAAGGAAACAAAATGCCATCCCAGGGTTACTGGTATTTCCTGGGAGAATTTCAGGGTGTTGAAGAAATTGCCCTAAAAATTCCTAGTGTAAGCAAAAATTCTCATACAATTGCCATGTATGACGCCCCTTTCCGTTTACGTATTTAGTTAGCATGGAGGGTGATTGCCTTAGTAATTATGTGATTGATCTCAACGAAAATTTACAAATCTAAGCCTGTATGGTTGCCTCAAATACTTCCCTTAGTGATATCTTGCACAAAATTCTCCTCATGATAACTCTAACTTTGTACCATATAGACCTTATTCTGAACGACCTTGTGCGCATATTCCCTCAATGCACTAAGCAAAATTAGCCTACCCCAGAAGAGCGTGTTTTAGTCATAACAAGATGTGTACTTGTCAACAATGCGATCGCTAATCTACAGAAATAAGGACATCACCAGTACTCATATATCTGCTGCCAATTCATCACTTTTGATTACCATTAAATCTCACACCATCTCATAATCATACTCTACACACTAATAGATCCTATTCACATGTATCCGCAAGGGAAAGTAATATTTCATGGCGTATACTTCTATATGTCTTATATCCTTCTTGGTTTGCTTTGTCCATCATATCAAAAATTAGCGCTAATTTGAGAGGGACTCAATGCACTCAAATAAGTTAATAAGTAGTCACGTTGCCTCTTGACATCTGTTATGCCAGAAAATGAAGGGTGAATTGTCTTCCCGCCGCGAATTCTAACACCTGCAATGCGTACTAGTCCTTCTGTGTTTCGAATTCTTAATGTTGCTTAATATCTACCACCAGATAGAATGGGTTTGGATTGGCTGTGTTTTCACGACTCAAATCTAGAGGCGCCTGACCGGCTTCCAGGCGTCCCAAATTGAGATGTTCACACAGGGACAGTGTGATACGACTTCATTCACCAATGAAATATGAGGCCTAGTTGGATGTGCCCAAGATTAGTATTCTTTGGCGTCTGTCCTTACCATGCACAAATGGACTCCCTTAAACATATTGTATTCATAAAAGTCTACCACTCATTCACTTACCAGGCGACTAATTGTTTGAGAATGTCAAAGTAAGTTCTCGCGTTCATAATAATGACAGTGATAGTACCGCGGTGATGGACTCAGATGAGATGAGAATTCCCCTTAGCATAATGGCATGATGCATCAATGCTGGGTGTAGCTAGTCAAGAGTACGTCAAGACTTGTCCACTGAAGATACGCTTAAGTCAAGTCTGGCTCCGAATAAAATTACCATCTAGCGCTACTGTTTTTGGGGTGGTAATGATAAGTCTCCCAAAACTTTCGTGCTACATCAGTTTATACGATCTTCTCCTTTCCCGCAAAAACCGGCAGCGAATTACTAAGCTGATGGGGACTCCTCAGCGTTTGTGACTCCGGGTTAATAAGGAAGTTGCGACCATGCTTTGTTAAGCTCTCCGTAATGGTCGAAGTTAACACTGCTGCCACCATCACTAGAATTCGAAGGTGTGTGTTTTCAAGGGGTCTTTATGATGCGCATTCTCCGAAGCTGAAGGAGCTGGTCCGTCATGACGCTTCTCAATCTTGAGTCGGATTGAGAGCTGTCCACTCACTATCCTGTGCAACCTATCCTATAGCCTTTCTCCGTGGCCTCTCATCTCATCTGAGTTCTTGCTTTGTCCGCGTTCATCAATAGTCGCCCATCCAATCTATGATCTCTCTAGACCTAGTTAAGATCTGTCTCGCTGGTGGAACTTGGAACAGGTGGCCTCACTTCATATCCCGTCCAACGTCTAGCAGAAGTAATCAATGTATATTGCGATTCAATCAATTACTTAGACAAGGATCAATTACCAGGTATGGTTAATAGACATCGAGAACTGCTTATCCTATGTGTCTAACGTTCGGAAATCGACACAAATTTGGGATAATTACCGAGTGTGAGCGCAAATTCTACACATCTATTGAGATAAACTCAAATCGATTAACTCCCCGATCTGAAGGATTTCTAATATGATTTGCTAATTAGGCACTCCCTATTAAAACTCTATCACGGATGAGCAAATTCTTACTAGGAATTGCCCGTGTTGTGTTGAGGTATGGAGAATTAGTCTAAAAGTAATTTATTCAAGAATAACATTGAGTGTCTCGATCACCTTGCTCGTATTAAATTAATCTGAACATACGAGTTCAGTGTAAAGTTATAGTGGAAATGCCATTGGGACCGTCTGTTTAAATGGGTACTCAACAAGGCCATGCAAACATTCTATATTGAGTGCGTCGTATATCTACCAAGCACCGCATGCATGGTACATGATTGGCAAATTATACCTTTCAACCGCCCATCTACGTACTGTCTCCCGGGGTGCAATAGCACAATCAATCGCCAATCCTGCCGTGTAAGTGACAGTCATAAGATAAAAGCTGTTCCTGAAGGATGAAGTGTAAGATCGTTCTTTCATCTGCGTCCCACAAAATTCGAAAAAGACGAGAGAATTCCCTGTTCATAATCATGAGTCCTCGTCTAACTTCACGCCAACTCCCAGTGGCACCCGATTGGTCGTGCGTCCTCTGATAGAACCCCAATGCTTCAGCGACCTGAATTTTTAATCGATCCACCACACATCCGAATGCAACAACTGAGATTAATGGCATCACTCGAATGCCCACTTGAGACCAGTCAATACAGTCTACTTAATCTCAGGTATAGCTCCACATGTGTGCCATTATCTAGCGATAGTGCACTATGCGCATCTAAAGGACTGCTCTGAGTCAAGTTGACAGGTAGCGTTTAGTGAAAGTCCATCCATGACTATTTACTTGTCAAAGACTTGCTCCATCTCTTTAAAAGCTAAGCCACCTCTAAACTTCTTTCCTATTCCACTCAATAGTTTAGCTAAAGACCCAAGAGTCACCATACCAATTCCCTCGCCCACCTAACCTTAAACTTTTCGATTTATCTCCCTTTTGAGTTTCTCTGTTAGCTCTGTTAAAACAAAAGTGTATGGTTTCTTTCCCTAGTTTCGGAGACTTGTCTTTGTGCCCTTCAAATGCAGGAGTCTCAAATGGATAACTTAGTTTGATATATGTCCTTATTGCAAACGTGAAATCATAATCCGTAAATTTTTTAATCATTACAAGAACCCATATAATAACAAAAACCATTTTTTTAAGACACACGCCGTCCAATACATGACCATACGCTCTGCATTATTTGTGTACGGCTACGACAGCGTGTGTCCAAGCCCCACAAGTAATTCCCATGCGCCTCTAATCTGCACGTCGGCCCTTTTTTTACATCTTTTTGTGAAATTTAATTCCGCAAGGTTGTCCCTATGTGTAAAATCCCGTAAAGCGAACGGTCAAGTTTCACTAGAGTCTCCCGGTGAGCTGACCATCACCTTAATGTAATCAGATATTGCCTTTCAGCATGAAATGTGAGCATCACTTGAATTAAAAAGGACTCGGAAGGGGTCTACCTTCCATGTGAAAATTCTCATGCCCATCATTAGGAGTGGACTAAAAAGCCTTGCCTGGCCTGAGAGGACCTGTAAATAAAAATTAATTTTGAGCTGTCCTGCAGAGTATTTTTAGGGGCCAAAACTGCCTCTCGCTTCAACTCCAATTAAGAGCGACTGCTTTCTGGAAAACATGTCCGTATGTCATTTGAGAAATAAAGAGGAGACAAAAGCTTCGGAATTGACCAAATATTACATATGGTAGAGTAATTATGATCGTATCAGTCCGGTCCGTGGCACTATGAATTGAGGGAATGTTCTTCCATATTAAATGACTCGGGGGTTCAGAATGACTCTAATTGAAAGATTAGTTAAATGTATAACCCTAAGAGAAGAAGTGATGTCAGGGCTATCGAAGAGAACCGTCCCGATCGTCAACGCCTCTCCCATACTGCCAAAACAAACACGTTAACCGCACTAATAACCAAAAGCCCCCTCTTTAAAACATCTCGAAATCCAGGATAACTGTAGACTAAATACTTCTATCACAACCAATAATTAATATAATACTATATCAGACTAAACCACACAATCATACGTATAGGCACAAAAGCCCCCACACTTAATTTTCGCAGATTTGCAAAACGTGGCTAACACATATGATTGTCAGGACTTACAAATATATACTTCTACGAGAAGACCTAATAAATATGTGTTCTATGGGTCTTTAATGTAGGCCCACTTTATCAAACACTGAGAACTCAGAGTATTGGGGTGACGATAGGTAACTCCAATTAACATGTGATGTGTTCTTCAGCTGATGTTAATATCCCTTTGTATTCATCTATCTCATGTCAATAAAGGATTGCGGCATTCATAATCTGGTATTCTTGTGATGTTGCAACTTAATGAAAAAGGGCCATCTCCCTGGCTAACACCAACCGATGTTGTTTTATTATGACTCTAACAAATAATTGTTGTTGGGTAACGCCAACGCTAGGCCCCCTCTCCTTCTATAGAGTAAAGCTTGTATGATAAAATAAAAGTTCCGCTGGCCTCAGCCAAAGAATCAGTGTTTTATAAAATCTCAACAATTTGCAATTATAAGAGACCCGATGAATACTAGACACAAGTATATGATGCGGACACTCCTCCAGTCAAAGACAGTCATTTTTGATCCTAGAAGAGTCAGGTACTCCTGGAAATAGACCTGGTTGATTTCTAGTATATGATAAACTGCAACTTGATTAGTGATGTACATAGTTATTCTATAGAGTCTGTAGTTGTGTTGTGCCTGCTGTGCGTGAAGAATGATGTCTGTTGTTGCTAGCTGTTTGGCCTTGCCAGTTGCAAATGCAGCCACGTTAACTGAATAGCTTTCTACTGTTCTCATGATTGAACCTGGTCCAAATATTGGGAAAAGATGTGCTTTGACTTTGACGTTTGTGTGGAGCTATACTGAAGTAGTGCATAAAGCATCTGTAGATATTATGTGTTTGAGGTATGTTGTTGCCTGCCGATTGTCACAGGCTCTCAGGATTAGCCTCACTGGAAGTAGAACTCGGTGTATAAGTAAGTTGTTGATTGTGCTGATCAAAATCACTCAGTTTAGGTATTAGACCTTAGACTCTTGGCTTTCCTGCCAACCCAAAAAACCCACAAAATAGGGAAAGAGATAAGAATCCCAGATGAAATAAGAGAGAAACAAAGATAATAGCCACTGTTAACTTCCAAGCGTTTGTTTGAGGACATCAGAGAGAAAATTAATGTCTTGAAGCCGTCACGAAATAAGGGTGGTGACAGGATATGTAAACATAAAGGGTATAACATTAATTTTTGCTGAATATTGCCGACTTGAAAAATGGTTCTCACCGTTAAATGGCACT